>LQNS02001155.1:5663253-5678263 GCA_001587735.2 Parhyale hawaiensis
AGAAGAAGAAGAACAGATTGAAGAAAGATCAGTATGAGTAACTGGTGAGAAGGAAGCAAAATGGGCACGAAAGACAGACAAGACGATCGTGACAACGACCCAACGGGTCACGGGTCGTCTGGTTTAATATAAAATGCACGTGTTTATCTACGCAATCAGAAGCAATCAAAAGAAGACTTTACTCTTAGGAGCACATGCAATTTTGACAGAGTAATATTTCTTTCGTGGCCTTCATATTTTCAAGACATCTTAAAAATAACAAAATATGTTTACATGTTGTTGGTGTTACATTATTTTGTAAACATGAAGTAATTTCTTAGTTTTCCAGCCTTTCAGAAATTTCAATAAAAAAATTGAATTATGTAACTTTGTGGTCTGGATAAAAAAAAAGTTGTAAAAAACTTAAAGTAATTGGTAGTGTTTAGATTTCCAGTCATCCTCAATATGTTCGACTAAGAAACAACCCTGCAGTTTATTGAAGATTATAGAGGAAAGTCTATATTGTGGGATATTAATCGTGCTGATCACAATAACAAACAAAAAAGAAACGTCACTCAGCAAGACAGTTGAAAGAAAACTAACGACCAGATGTGGACAGAACCTAAATGCCTCTTTCTATGCAACTTATGGCATGCGTCAGTTGATAATTGAATTGAAAGTTGAAAAGGAAGTTGAAGCGCAAGTTGAGAGGAAAATTGAACAAGTGTAGACGTAGCTTATGGCGATTATTGGAGCTTGACACCTGGGAGCGCTGGAAAACCTTATGCTAAGGGACTAGGACTACTGAAAAGTTTCTCGCTTTTATAAAGAGCAGTGAAGTGCAAACCACAAGAGAGGTTCATGATATATATACAGGTATGTGAAATATATATATATTTATATTATCTAACGAAATACGGTCCCGAGTGCCTTCTCCACAGGAGATGCTGCATCTGGCCGCAGCTCCTGCTGACGAGGTTCGCTTTGTAAAGTTAGGTAGGTTCTCTATTTTTCCCTTGCTGTTCCTCGAGGTGGGCTGTCGTTCGAAACAGCCGACCTAGTTCGTGTGACTTCTCCGCTCTCTCGCATGTGGAATACCTCGAATGGGGCCGTCCACTCGAGTGTCTTTCTCTATTTCTTTGCGCCTTTTTCCTGCCAGTAGTAGCGTACTGAGCCACTCGAGATTTTCCGGCAGGAATGCCGAGATAAAATATTTCTACTGAGCTGAGTCTGCACTGTACGGATCACTCATCGAGTGGACTCGGTGGTAAAACTATGACTATAGTAATAATAATAATAATCTGTCGAATACCCACGAAAAAAGTTGGTAGATTTTTTCGTGCCGGTTAGTAGTGAGGACAAAATTACACCAGTGGTAGATATGACATTTATTGCTGTATTTGGTTGAAAACGCTGAGAGCTCAACTCTCATATACCTGCATATACTGTCCGTTGCTGCTGCTTCCTTACAGTGTGGCAGCTACGCATCAAGTCACGGCCTGACTCGAGCACTTCCACTATACCATGCACGAAGATACTACATAAAGCAACTGAATAGTTGCTGAAAGGTGCGTGTATTTTTTATATATATACTTGGAAAAGCCAACATATATACGATATGCTTCAATAATAAAGTGAAAGTAATAAAAATATTAACGCTAGGTTATTTGCAAACAGACTGCTCTTCATGAACAGTAAGTTGAATAGAGTAACATTATAAATTCATTCTTTAAACTATGCACCAGCTTGCTTTCTACCACAATATTTATAACAATAGAAGTTTATTTACAGCTCACAATATAATAATCTTGACTCCAACTGCGCCGTTCCAAAAGGATTAAAATATTCTGTGTCGTTTAAAGTTAGGACGATGTCTCTAGCAAATATACAAAGCACTTAAGCGAAGGCCGTGAATTAATTTTTATTTTCACGGACTGCTGCTCTCCAAATAAAAAGAAGAGTATTACAGTTGAACAGGCAGGGCTTATCTTGCTTCTAAGTCTCTCTCAAGAACGTTTGTTTAGTGAATTTGTGAAATTTTTTTTTTTAGTTTTGCATCGCAACTGAGGAGAGCCCCGTGCGTTTCTGAGGGTGATGGTGAATCATACCAGTTAACTCTTTACCGGGCAAATGACTATATATTCTTAATTTAACAGTGTAATTCCTACAGAAGCTTTTTTTTAGCAACTCCGTTAATAGTTAAGTAAGCTTTGATTTTTCAAGTTTCCTAAAGAATTTTCCCATTTTCTGAAGATTGATAGGCCGTGTTGTTGGTATCTGTTTAATGTTGTGGCGACTATTGATTTATTTACTAGAAATCTAATCTAAAGGAGAAAGAGGTAGACTAAGAAAATTATGAACATTTTGCTGTAGGCGGCTCGGACGGTTCAGATGGGTAATTGTTTCTTTCACTTGCTGCAAAGCTAAGCTCGTTAAGTAAGTTTTGTGATAGAAAGCAGATCCAATAATTTTGAAATTTTCGTTTAAGATTCTATGGTCAGTTTCAAGAAAATGGTCAAATATTTTACTATTAAATTTAGCGACATGTTGCCCAGTTCAAAAAGAAATACCTTGATATTAAGACATTCTCACTTGCATTTGCTTCCTCGTTTCACCTATGTAGTATGGAAAATTCCATGATTTTCCCAATCTTGTCAGTGACTCTCCTGTTAACCCTATATACTATGTACAGTACCGCCCATGGTTCGGTGTCAGTAACTTTGGCTTGTCGGGTTTCTGGGGTTGACTGCAGCCTATTTCATTTAACTTNGCAACTCCTTATGTTCCCTAAGTAGGTTCGTCCTATTACGATAAAATGTTCCTACAAGCAGAACCGTGCTATTCTATATAGTTAGGTTTGTAGATTTCACGCAGATGTCCCTAGAAACACAACTGTATTATGTTTAGTTAGGTTTGGAGTGTTCCACCTCCAGTTATGCTCCCCTTTCTCTTCCTCTTTTCTATTTACGTACCGGTGTACAAGCGATCCCCTTAAGGGAACCTTGTCCCATTAGTTTAAGCCTTTGGGGTCTCTCCCATGGTAAATTCCATCTTTCTTTGACTTCTGAATTATTTCATAGTTTCATACCCATACGTAAGTTTGTTACTCAATCTTATTACGTTGTTACTTAAGTTAATTCCTCGTCTCTTTGCAGCTTGCTGCAGTGAACTTCCCAAGGAAGAAGCCACTTGCTCCATGCGGGTTCTTGATGCACGCGACAAAAGCTATATGAACCTTATATTTCATATTAAATTGAAACTTAAAAACTTGAATAAAGATGAATTTAACTGTAGTGATTCACATGAATTTCCTTCCCCCAATATTTTCTATATCGTTTTCTACATGTAGGAGGCAGAACACTGTCCGCACTGATACTTGTAAATGACAGAAGAAACAAGCGAAAGCGGCAGTTTGTCTTTGAATTTAGAAAATTAGTCTATAGTTCTACTTGGTTTCAACATTACACGAAGCTGAATTTGTGGATAAAACTTTTTTGCAAGTAAAGTAACTTTCATTTTCAGATTATAATTTTCAAAACCTAAAATAATAAACTTATATACACGATTTTACGTTCAACTGACGGAATAGGCGAAGAGTAATTATAAATTTAGCTGAGAGTCTTACGGAAAATGCTTTGAATAAGCTTCACCGGAAAATAATTTTACATTAAGAATTTTTTTAATCGGTGAAGTTCGAAATTGAAGCAAGACAAATTTGAACAAATTCTAAACGCTCTAATGATCATGCAGCGGATTAGATTGGTTTTAAGGTAAGATGGGACAAAAGAATCGTATTTTAAACCTAGTCCTGTGAATGTTTTTTTCTTAAATACCAAAGTAGTTAAATAACCATTATTTTTATCAAATGTTACATCAAGAAAATTTATCTTTCCATTAATTTCGGTTTCACCTGTAAATTTAATACATGGATGTTTGGAGTTGAAGTAGTCAAGAAATCTTGGAACATGAGAGGAATCCCTGAATATGAGGAACGTGAGCCGACAGCTCTAAATTTGCAGTGATCAATGAAGACTAGTTCAAACGTATCCTCAGAAGAGAAGATAAAATCAACCGATTTCTCTCTAAACTCAAAACTGAAGGCATCATTGACGAAGACCTTTACAACCGACTTTACGTTTCAGGAACGAAACTAGGAGTTTTATATGGCCTCCCAAAAATACACAAGGAAAGCATCCCAGTAATACCAATTCTATCAGCTATTGAACTTGCGGCTACGAAATTGAAAAATTCTTAATTCCGTACATTGCTCCCATCACTACCAATGAATTTACTGTTAAAGATTCATTCTCTTTCGTGGACGAAATTGCACAAATGGCGACTTACGATGGCTTCTTTTGACATAAAATCGTTATTCACTAATGTACCTCTAGAAGAAACAATCAACATCACGGCTGATCAGCTCTACCTTGACCAATTCCGTCTTCCGATTTTCCAAATCACAATTCATCATGCTACTTGCATTCGCAGTGAAAAATGTGCTGCTTGTTTTCTCTGGCAAGTTGTTTTCTTAGATTGATGGCGTTGCCATGGGCAATCCTTTAGGCCCGACACTTGCAAACGTTTTCCTTTGTTTTCATGAGAATATCTGGCTTCAAAATTGTTTTTTAGATTTTAAACCAAGATTTTATCGCTGTTATGTTGACGACACGTTCCTCATATTCAGGGATTCCTCTCATGTTCCAAGATTTCTTGACTGCTTGAACTCCAAACATCCCTGTATTAAATTTACAAATGAAACCGAAATTAATGGAAAGATAAATTTTCTTGATGTAACAATTGATGAAAATAATGGTTAATTATCTACTTCGGTATTTAAGAAAAAGAACACTCATAGGACTAGGTTTAAAATACGATTCTTTTGTTCCATCTTATATTAAAACCAATCTAATCTGCTGCATGATCATTAGAGCCTTTAGGATTTGTTCAAATTTGTCTTGCTTCAATTTCGAACTTCAACGACTAAAAAAAATTCTTTGTGCAAAATTATTTTCCCATGAAGATTATACAAAGCATTTTTCGTAAGACTCTCAGCCAAATTTATAATTACTCTTCGCCTATTCCGTCAGTTGAACGTAAAATCGTGTATATAAGTTTACAATTTTTAGGTTTTGAAAATTATAATCTTGAAAAGAAAGTTACTTTACTTGCAAAAAAGTTTTAGCCGCAAATTCAGCTTCGTGTAATATTGAAACCAAGTAGAACAATAGGATAATTTTTTAAATTTAAAGGCAAGCTGCCGCTTTCGCTTGCTTCTTCTGTCATTTACAAGTATCAGTGCGGACAGTGTTCTGCCCCCTACATAGGTGAGACGAGGAAGCAAATGAAAGTGAGAATGTTTTAACATCAAGGTATTTCTTTTCAAACTGGGCTACATGTCGCTAATTGTAATAGTAGAATTTTTTACCGTTTTCTTTCTGCAGCTCCAATAATGTAATAACATCCAAAGGAATATTTGTAACTAGTGGGACCCGTGGAAATTCCTCAGTTGAATAAAATTTATACCTTCCAAAATGAACGAGACCACGTTACGCAATTGCAATTTACCCGAGTTTAAACTTATGCGGCTGTTCTAACGTAACACACCCCGTCTAAGATAAAGCCCGTCACTTAACCCTGATGAAATCTTTCTAACTCAATAATGTCTGTCTACCCTAATATAATAACTATATTGTATAGGCTAACTTGACCCTTGGGTGACCCGTGAGAATTTCACGATTAGTTTACGTTCTCACTTTGTAAAATGTAGCAATCCTAAGCTACGCTATCATAACTCAGTTTGGCTTGACCTACGCGGCTCTTCTTATCTAACCTTCCCCGCATATAACGCCAGAGGGCCCCGTATTCAAAAATGACGGCAGTAATTTTGTAATCAAGCTTTTTATCGTTCCGGTTCCTAGTACGTATGTTTTGTGCAGTAAAATAGGTCTCATCCCTGCAGGCCTGATCTTCCATTCATGAAATGCAAGTTGTGGAGGCATGAATTTTGCATGAGCAAAATGTGCCCCTTGCAATGTAAGGCTCGAATATCAATCAGCTTGTAATTGAGCAAACGTTGAGCAGCACCAAGAAATGTAGTTCAGTCAAAAGAACTCACCGGAAATGCTTAGGGCTCACTGTAACCTGAATGCCGATCGATTTTTGAACCTCAAGCGTCGAAATTTGGCTGAAAGGTAAATTCAATATAAAAAAGCGTCAGCTCAGCGTGACTTTTTAATTATTTCTCAGAGATTCAGCTAAAGAAAGCATAAGTGAAATGGAATACGTACGAATGGAACGAAAACTCCAAGGCTGAGTCTCTCCAACTGCTAAGAAGAAATTCATTTGAAAAATATGCGACTTAGCTTATTCCCGACCTAATGAAAAACTCTACCAAAGATATTGCCTTAGACGAATCCCGTCTAACGAAACATGGGAGCGTTTCTCCGTACCCATCCGGTGACGCTGCTATGGATGCAGCTGTAACCTGTTCAAATTCCACAGAACAGAAACAATGTTCCTCAGTGACTTCGTTCCAGCGAAAATCAGGGCTTCTTACATGTTGAATTTTCCCCTATCTTATATTGAAAAGCGTAACATGCAGACACACGGACGGATGGACCGACGTACGGACTGATGGAGCCGAAAGCAGGATTATAATGTAGATTATTATTATTATTTTGTAGACAATATTCACAACGTACTGCAAAGAAAAATGCATGTAATATAAAAAATAAATTGATATACTTCATTAGGTAGCTACCCATTAAGACATAGCAAACGAGGCACAGCTTAACACTGGAGTTACATTAGATACAAAGACCAAGTAGTACCATCATTAACATACTACACTGCATTACGGCCCAGTGTTTGGCCACTGTTTGGTAATAGTATGCTCTGCCATCGACCGTACATGTCAGTTTGTAGCAGGACCATTTCGGATCACGTCGACTTTGGTGTTTATCATGTAGTTTACACACCTCACGCTCAACTCCTAGTAAGAAGGAGGCTACAGACACACATACGTATTGGACTATTCACACGATGTAATAGTATGAAAACGTAGTAGAAAATAGGTAGTTTTCGGTATAGGTCCTACGAGTTTCATGTAGGTTTAATATATAGTTAAAAGAATTGTTTTTCAAATACTGGATATATCTTCTCCGAAAGCAAGAGCTCATACGGTATAACGATGCCTAGAAGTAAAAATTATGAACTTTGTTCATTGAAATATTAAAGACAAGTAGGATGCATGAAAACGACTACTTCTATACACACAGCAGCCTTGTTTGCTTATAAGTTAATAACTGTGAAAATAAATTTCATAGTAAACTACCTAGGAGCTAGTCGACTCTAGCCTGACAAACTCCATCATCTAGAGCTCCTGGGCTACAACTTGCATAGGATGTGTGGTCGTCCGTCATTGGGAGTCTCGCTGAAACGGGCTACTGAACGGTGGGTTACTTTGGCTGGTGCAGAATCCAAATTTGTGAATCTGCTTTCCGGCCTTCATTATTATAATTAAAACTTCATGCTCGGGCCACCATGGACAGGTAGCACATCCCAAATGAAGCACTTTACAACATCGGGATACCCGAAACACTGCTAAAGGAAATCCAACAAAAATCCACCAGTAGCTGACTTAAACGCCTGCAGGCTAACACAACCGAAAGTAGATGCCGGCAATGGGTTCCATACCCCAACAGACCGGGGGACGAAGCACCGACCGAATTTGATTAGCTCGACATCTAACATTCTCCAAAGTAAAAGTGTGTGCGTCGACTGCAGTTCATGTTTCTCTCCTAACGACCTTAATTGAGGACAAGAACAGAAGAATAAAACCAATGCCTCTCGTTGTTGTATACCTTATTAAACATACAGAGCTCGGCAACTCTTCTCCTCTGGGACAGGTTCACCTGATCAGTATCTGCGCACAACCTACTGGCTGAACTAACAAGTCGGTCCAACAGACGCAAGTGACTGTCAGCAGCTGAAGCCCAGACAGCTGGGCAATACTCCAACACAGGCAACAAAAAAGCATAAAAGCATCTGCGGACAACCGCACTGACACCAAATTCAGAATTCACCTTACGCAAGAGCCCATTCTTACTGAAAGCACGTGACACCAGTCGTCTAATATGCTGCTCAAAGGAAAATTTCTCATCAAAAACAACTGCAAAAATCTCCAAGGAGCTAGACTCCTCAAGCAAAGTGTCATCTATCTCCAGATGTGGATGTTGCGGTACAAGTGTCCGAGACCGACTGATAATCATCAATTTGGTCTTACTGGCATTCAGTTCCATACTCCAGGGCGAACACCATATACTAATGCGAGATAGCCGCAATAGCTTACAGCCTCGTGCCGCAATAGTTCATAGCCTCGCGCCAGTGGCCGTAATAGTTCACGAAAGCCCTTCAGATTTCGCTGCCCCTGACGCCTATTGAAACTCTTCATAAATTTATTTGCCGCCAAGGGGTGAGAGGGGGGCACGCAGTCGTTGTGGCTTCTTTGTTAAAAGAGAGCCACGCCCCCTCTACTGAGGGAGGGGGCAGCTTTGATCGAGTATTTTCCGGCTGTATCGGAGTGGTACAGGGAAATTCATAACTGGGTATGCAGTGTTTTCGTATTTTCTCATCTTTAAGGTGAATCGCTCCTTCAGTCCCGATGGAAAATCAATAACGGAGTAGACTTAAAAATTCACTGGTAATTCTATTTTTGTCAAAACTGCAAAGCGCTTTTATTAAAATGGAAGTGCAGCATCTTTTCGATGCTAAAAGCAAGAACAACCAAGGTTTGAAAATCCGTTAATCCCATACCTATCTCTAACCGCGGTATTCCGGCGAGAGGACTGATTTAGGTCCAGCGGTATATGGCTAAGTTTGACAAGGCCACGTTCACCATAAATTTCAGGTCTTTGTAAAGAGAACCTACAGACGCGTACCCCAGAGTATGAAGCAAGAAAAACTACGGTGGGGGAACAATTCAAACTTACGAAATATTGACTGAGTGCATTTCTGCTGTGTATTAGTTATGCTAGAAATATCATGGGCTGGATAGATATTTTTGTCTAGAATAGGAAGCTCCTCAAACAGAGTCTGAGTTTCTGCTACTCTTTCGGAAGAAGTGAATACGATAGTGTTGAAATAAATTTTATTTTTGGGTATAATGAGCTCCTCTGGACACAGTCCAGGCGACGTTGTTCACGTCCCTGCGTGGGTGTAGAGGCGCGAGGCTGGTTTTCTTCCTTAGGTCGCATCTTGTGCCCAGAGGCAGAGCTTGGAGCGAGTTATCTCGTCAGTTGCGCAGTATAAAACTGGCTTGATAATATGTCTCAGAACTTTGTGCATTTGATGAGCATTTCTTTCTGCAACGATACTTTGAACAGCCCTGAGCTTAGAATAAGAAAGGAAAAATAGCAGCCATGTGCTGAGAGGCGATGAAAATTCTTCACACTATTTTTGTTTTTCATTCGTGCTTGGTCCCGTATCGCTGAAAAGAAATTGAGGAATTTTTATAAAGTTGTTTTAGTAATAGAACTTATAAAATATTTGACTTATGTTCCTCATTTCAGAAGCAGCTCTACACCATAATGATGTTGTAAATGTACTTTTAGATGTGAACGACAACCATTAGTTATTATTATTATGTTTTCTTTCGTTACAATACTTTAACGATATCAATATTACAGCTTCGTTTAATACTTTTCAACTTGTCTTTGTAGGGATTTAAATGGTTTCTTTGATAGTGTAAATAACAGAATTAATATTAACGTGGATGTAAGAAAATTGGATATATTAGACATCCAAGAGTTTTTTTTTCCTATTCAGTATAAACAATGCAATACTGAAAAATTAAATCGGGCTCGGTCGTTGACATATCCATTTTCGATAATTGCGGAATAAAGTGAAAACGTTGAAACTAGTTATTTGTTTATTTTTATAGCGGTTTGATTTCGACATAAGTATACAAAGGCAATTTTGTACGTATAAAGCCGAGTTTGCACGTCATCCATCGAAACGCATTCGCTCAAAAGGTGGACTCTTCGCCTTGATTTGAAAAAAGCAGCTGCAGCGAACGCGGGAGACTGAAGGATGAAGCATGTCCGTTTTTTGAACGCGCTTCATCATTGAAGTTCAGTAAACAGAACCTATAAATACTGAATTTATCCTCAGTGGAATTCAGAGATCATAAGCAAATCGATACATACGATGTTTCGTATCACTTTAACGATCAAAATTACTGTAATCGAGTATAACAATAGAAAGCCTGAAAATGTTGCAAAGACACGGACGCCATCTTTGTTTCATAGCCCAGCTGATTGCTGTGTGCTGATTTCTCTTCTATCGGTTTATCAGGCTATAAATATTCAAGAATTAGGCTGATCCTCTCAAAATCAGGCTATGAAATTATGAAAAACGAATATAATTACAAACGGATGCAAAATGTCAACAAAAACTTAAAGAACGGATATCATAACCGAACGCACAGTGTCATCCACTTAAACAAGAAGGGCAACTACGTGTGGACAGTGACAGAAAAAGTTGACGCACAGCTCGTGTTCGTTTACGTGATTGAACGCCTTACGAGGGATGACGTGTTAACTCGGCTTACCCTTTTGACCACCTGGTGTATTATTGTGAGCATTTGATGTGAAAAAGCAGTTACATAACTGGCCTAAAATTATTTCTGGTTTAAAATTTAACAAAGTACCTCCTGATCCTGGCCATGCTTAAGGCTATCTGCTGTAATCAATTTAGGAATTTCCTGCCAGAGGGCGTGGCAGTTCCCAAACGTTAGAACAGCGGCGCGGCTGCTGCTGCTTGGCGTTTGGAATAAACATCAAAATTAAGCATTGTTGCTTAAGGCGGCTTGTCGCGTTAGTCAATTGAATGAGCTTCTTCGTTTACGACTACGCAAAATCTGAAATGTCGTTCAGTTCTAATTCGTTTTAAGCCTCAAGAGATACTGGAAGCTTCGCTAACAATAATAATCATAATCCATTTATTTCTCCCCAACTGACTTGCCGGCTACCAGTTTATCACCTGTTTTGGAAGACACGCAGATTTGCATACGAGAGTTCAACATCACATTCAGACGATTAACTGAAAAAATTCGTTCAGTTTACCATCCCTCCCACCAATCTATCTGTCTATCTATTTATCTATATTATACTAAAAGTCTGTGAACCAGTCTTGCTTGTTTGTGTCTTGTTTATTTATTTGTATCTTGTTTATTTGTGTCTTGTTTGACACATCTTTTTCACTTTTACACGAGAAGAAATTCGAGGTATTGAGGAGGGGGGGGGGTGGGCAGTGGTATTCTTTCCATGGATTATCTCTTTAATTCGATCGTATCTGTGGTATGGAAATGAGACTGAGCTGGGCCTCAAGAACGGGCATGATTAATTCATCGGTTCGACGGGCAATACAACTGAAATACGTAACATATATGGGAATTACCCAATCGCAAAACTAACTCTATTTCCGAACAAACATCAATATTTGATAGGTGAAAGTAATAATCCTATCAAATAATAACTGTTTGTTTGAGAATAGTGTTAGTTCGGCAATTGGGTAATCCCCCTAATAATTTGACTTTGCTTACAACCTGGGACTTGAATATTCGTTAGAGAAGCAAAGAATCTGTTGATAGTGAACCGAACGGGAAGCTCCACGACGGGCAGAAGAGGAGGGCCGAATAGCGTGTGGTCTATGCCCAGCTAAATAGCACCTGATTTTTTTGCGAAAGCGAAGACGATCGTGATGACGACCCAACGGGTCACGGGTCGTCTAGTATTACATTAAAACTCTGTAAACTTTGTTTATTTACTTGTGTGTGTCTTGCTTGCGTGTTTGCGCAAGCAAGATAGGAAGAAATTCTGGCCTTGAAGATTTAATTCGGCTGTATCTGTGATACTGAAGTTCAGCCTGAGCTCGGCTGCAAGATCGAGCACGAAAAATTCAGAGGTGCTACCGGAAATACAACTGGAAAACTCAATATATAAATTGACATTGTGTACAGTCTCCGTGTTTAATATTGTTTAGGTAAGCAAAGAAGCTGCTGATGGTCACCCGTATGGGCAGGAGTGGACAAAAAAAAAAATCTGTACGCCAAATATACCTCATATACGAGTTAGAACGGACTTTAATATATAATACAGCTACTTGACATATATGTAAGCTGAAATTTAGAGCGGCATTCGCAGCAGGAGCTGCTCCATATTGCAGGATGTCGCTATTACGCGGTATTCATTTGAGCGCTAAAGCGTCGTCGCTTGGCATCTAATGGAAGACACTCCAAAATAGGCTGGAAATGTAACGCATTTCACTTGCTTTACGCAAGCGGCATTGAGGCGGCAGATGCAACAGATGTGGAGGGCTCTTGAGTATAATGAGATGTAGAGCGGAGAGTTGCGTAGCGTGCGTCATATTGGTGGGGAAATTCTGCTATCTAAAGTTCTATCAGTGGCGCATTGCATGGCATGAATTAACTGAGAGATTTCCTAAGTAATTACACATAACTATGAGGAGACTAATTAAAACATTTTGCAAATAGTTACATATTACAATTAGGAGAGATTATTATTATTTTTACATCCTATGATGTATAGGTGTACAAATCTAGTACAATGTGTCGGAACAGGGCATTCGAGTACCTACTGCGTTAATAGTGTTTAAAATGGCCAATAAATTACTGATACAAGATGAACTTCAGATTTATAACTAGAACACTCTGACAGCGCATACCGCCGGCAAACAAGGCAACTGTAACGAAGAATTCAAATTGGCTGTGAACCCGTAACTTTCTTTGTATCAACACCAAAATCGAATCATTTGTGCCGTTTGATGGTGTTAACAATTTCTGCAATTTTCATGAAAATCCGTTCATGACTTTTTCAGTTATGCTGCTTACAAATATTATGACAAACATGAGTCAAACATACAAACAAACCAAAAGATCTGCACCGAAAGTTGATCATTTATGTCTTTTAACATTACTAACAGCTCCTGTAAATTTGATAAAGATCCATTCATCACTTTTTTAGTTATTGTGCTAGCAAGCATAAAATTAGAAAACAGCGACAAGCTGACGAGCAAACACATCATCACAAAAATTTGGTCATTTCCTCTTCGTGATCTACCTAACAATTCGTGTGAATTTCATAAAAATCCTTCCATAACTTTTTGAGTTAAGAAAAATGAGGCAAATAAAGAAGTAAACGGATGAACGGATCTTAACCAAAAGTTAGTCATCTGTTTCTTCTAAAATACTTAACAATCCCTGTAAATATCGCCAAATACCGCCCATAAATTTCAGTTATCAGTTATCTTAGTGGTAGACAGACAGACCCGACGAAAACATAACCTCCTCGGCGGAGGTACTTACAATCAATTCTGGCAGTCGCGGGCTCCATTCTGTTGGGAAATTTCACCGCGTAACCACAAGGGCGATGTTACCTTTGGGTTAAATGTAAGTTTGTACAGCGATTTCCTGTCCCAGTTTGGCCAGACATTAACTAACCCTTTACCGGGTGAGTGGAAAAGTCATTCCTACGAAAAGCAATGTGGTAGTAGCCGCATCCCGCCACTTGCCTGATAAACGGTTCATGTGTGTGGCCCTTAGCACTGGTTATGAACACTAACAATATTCAGGAAATAATTATTACCAAGAAATATATCTCAGATGTTAATTCATCTCGCAGCTGAAAGTATCCAAAAACGAAGCTCGCATCTTCTCATGTCATCGAGTTTGATCAATACATGAGGAGCTAGCAGGATTCGAACCGAGGATGCCGACTATAGCAAGTCTTGATGTACTGAATTTCAGACACATGGGGGACTAAAAAATTTTATTGTTTAGTAGCAGCAGACTAAAGCGTCTGACATTGACTCTCAGCCCCAGGCTCGAACCTCGCTTCCAGCTAGGCAAGATCTTGGCGGCGCTTGATGTGATCAGTCAGCATCCGAACTGCGTGCTGCTGTGGGTGTACTGACCTTCCTACCTTCCTTGGCCTCCACACCTAATGAATTTGGCTAAAGTTGGACAATAATATCATTACTGTGGAGTAAAGTATCAATGTGAATTATCAATTTGGACTCAAGTATCTATCAAGATTTCAATAATATCATCTGTGTCAGCTTCTCTCGGTAACACTATGTAGTGTCAGCATGTTTTCATTCATGCCAGGAGCTTAGCTAACAAAATTATATCGGTTTACGTCAACAGTGGTACTTACGCTATTACCTTATACGGCTACAATAGCTCTCAAGTTCTCTCAGGGCTGAATTTCCTTCCCACGTAGAAATTCCGTCGCAGGTTTCCTGGTTTTTAAAGAAGTAAAATTGGAACCAAGGTCGCGGGATCTCTGTGGGCCAAGGAAGCTCATTTGCTTGGCAGAATTAAAGGGGAATTTTTGAAGAATTTCTGGGAGAATTTGAGCCCCAAGCCGAGGACGTCTTTGTTCGCTGGAGTTCAGAGCGACTTATTGCAAATCAAGAAATTCGAAAGAATTGCTTTCCCATTACCCTGACTGTCTCTTGTGAACTGCCCTTCATTTTGAAAAGTCGCTCTCAAATATTTTGGGGGGATCGGCAAAAATGGCAATAATGTAAAGAAACAAGGACTTGTGGAATTTCTATAGACCAGAAGTTCCATTTTTTCCTGATAGAAATAAAGTAAGCAGATATTCGCGCATCTCTCTATATTTTACTAAAACTTCGTGCACTATACTTGCTTGCTTATGTACGTATTTACTTCCATAAGGAAAAATAAACTGAGTCAACAAATTGACGGAACCTGTTGGCAAAGCAATATCTTTCAGGCGTCAGGACGAGACTGATACTTGAGGAGCGTTGTAACTTGGATACCGATTGCTATGTACGTCGAGTGCACTAAAGAACTGAATAGCTAAGATTATTGAAGACTAACATCAGTCTACTTTTTTAAAGCTAAGAGGAATTCAACATTCGCTATAAGACTTCAAAAAATTTGAGAGTTGCAGATTTAATGAGACTACGTCACTGGTGGGGGGGG
>LQNS02001155.1:5759373-5783027 GCA_001587735.2 Parhyale hawaiensis
CTGGCACTCTTTGTCCTTCCTTTCGCGCTGGTACGGCGGTAAAAATATGGGCAAATTTCGAGAGCAAACCACAGAAAACGTGTCCGCCACCGCTTCTTTCAGCCAACGCCGGACACCGTCTTTGTTTTCACAGCGAGCTGCGAATTATGAGAGCATTAGAATGCAAAGCTGCGGCTCCGAGGGAAGTTTTCTAAAGAATTTCCATTGAGCTCGCTTTGCTCTAACCAATGGTGCTTTTAAAATGCACTCTGCTACTTTACACTGCTATTTGATATTAGGAAACGCTCGCAATACTCAAACGCAAGTAAAGTGAACAACGAATACAACGGAACAGTTTAAGTGTAGTCAGAAATGTCGCCTTTGTTTCGCGAAAAGAAGTTTTACAGTAACATGATTTCCCTACCGCAGGTAAACATTTTTTTTAGCTAAAGCCATTGAATATTGCAACGTTGCACAGCTGTGTACACTATGAATCAAATTTTACTACACTGTTCTGCAAGTCCCCAGTATGCCGCAGTTCCCCGCTGATGGCACTCTGTATACAGTTTACGTTTCATTATTGTCTCCATTTCAGGGAGTCTCGTTTCGGGTACCTTCGCTGCTTTAGGGGTCTCTGTTTGAGGAGTTCTAACTTAATTCATTCTCAGGAGTTGAAAACAAAACCATCAGTGACGTCATAAACTGTCACAGCCAATCAGAGAAGTTGATCTTCTTGCTGTGGAGTACCCGCCAAACCGCAATTGGCTGCTACAGCTTGTGACGTCACGCTTGGCTTTGTTTTAGCCACGTGACAGTACACTGCCTCTCCATCGACTTCGTCTTGCGCGATCTTGACGCGTAACTAAGGGTCATTATCATGATACATGAATAATTACATTACCTATTTCCACGTCCCGACTTAAGCATTTTTATTGTAATTTGAAAGGCAAAAATTATTTCATATCTCCAAGATTATGTTCTCATTCGACAAATTACGAAACATTGCTGCCACAGCTTCGACATGATAATAAGTATTACGTGGAATATTTGTGATGTTCAGTGTTCTCAGGAAGTGGAAATATTGCGTTGGAATGTCACGCAGGAGCCACACTATGCTATCTCACGCACAGCTTGACGCGAGGACGACCAGCTTGCACGTCGTTCCGATATACATCTCTATTCTGCAGCATTGATACGGTAGCATGAACGACTTACGAGTTGCTAATCCCCGCATCATTGGCGAGTGCGGATGTGAAGAATGGCCTTGGTACTGTTGAGGTTAGCTGTATGTCTTGTTTCTCTCTCATCAACAGTACTAAATTAGTGGAGTGTACAGGCTATGGGCATATGGCAAAGGAGTGTTATAATTACAACACAGTCGACCCTATTAATACCAGGTTCTGTTATCTTGCTACAAACATCATGTGTTGACCATATTGTGTTCCTACGGGAAATAAAACAGAAGTAGCAAGCAATGCAGCGCAACCTGATTAAGATAAGGTCAACTCTTTATCGGGCAGCTGTAGGAGAGCTCTGGTACGAATAGAATTATGCAAGGAACCATATTTAGTCACCTGCCCTGCAATGGTCAAGTTCCTGCCACCTAAAAATCTGTAACCCGAAATGTCGTCATTGGCAGAGCTGGCTAATCGACGTTACCCTACCAAAATCCTGGGCCGCCCAAGAAGTCAGCATATGGGTTTCAGGGGCGCCTTTAGGTTCTGTTAGAACAGCGTTTCTCGGTGGTGGCTACTACACGTTTTCAGGGTAACTGGTGACTTTGGGGTAAAGTCAAACTCACACTGAGCTATATTATTGGCCGTCTAAACCGTCGTAATGTTTTCTTATTTGTAACTATAACAAAAATGCGCAACTTTCTGAGTGTTGTAATTTACTGCAAATCCGAAAAGATTTAAAAAATAAAATAGCGACAATAATTGCTGAGCAACATCACTTAACGGCTTACATTTTACTAACTTTTTTTTAAATCACAAAGTTATGTCTACGAGCTAGCAACTGAAAGTTTGAACACTTGCATTGCTTACAAGGAACAAAACGCTGTCGTATGAACCGTTCGTAAACAATGCAAGTTCCCATGTTGCTGTGACTGCACCGCACTTAATTACCGAAATCTTACGAGTATTTGTTCGCTGTCTACGTATATTTAGGGAGACAATTCGGATTATATCAGATAATTGCATTAAAATTTCCCATTGGATCAAGTCTGGTTCCGCTAATAAGAAGCTACTATTGATGTAAATGAACGCATCAGCAGTAGTGAGACGTAAAAGCTACTACTGATGTGTATGAACGCATCAGCAGCAGTGAGACATAAAAAGCTACTACTGATGTGCATAAACACATCAGCAGCAGTGAAACATAAAAAGCTACTACTGATGTGCATAAACACGTCAGCAGCAGTGAGACATAAAAAGCTACTACTGATGTGCATAAACACATCAGCAGCAGTGAGACATAAAAAGCTACTACTGATGTGCATAAACACGTAAGCAGCAGTGAGACATAAAAAGCTACTACTGATGTGCATAAACACATCAGCAGCAGTGAGACATAAAAAGTTACTGCTGATGTGTATGAACGCATCAGCAGCAGTGAGACATAAAAAGTTACTGCTGATGTGTATGAACGCATCAGCAGCAGTGAGACATAAAAAGCTACTACTGATGTGCATAAACACATCAGCAGCAGTGAGACATAAAAAGCTACTACTGATGTGTATGAACGCATCAGCAGTCGTGAGACATAAAAGGAAATAAAACAACGTTGCAGGGATCCATCATTTATGCCAACTGAGAATTTGTACATTCGTCATTAATTGCGCGTTATTTCGTAACATCAACGAATTTTATATTGAAAAGTATTTGAGTAAGATTAAAAATAATGCAGCACATTGATTTTATAGCTCCATATTATAGCTTTCTCGTGGTCTTAAAATCTTTATGTAGGCTGACGAAGAGAAATCACTTTGAATTGCATAATAAAAATGAATAGTAGCGAGAACATATAATGCCGTTACGCGGCTATAGAAAGTGAAAGTCAGCGAAGGTCAGATTTTTCAAGTACCAGTAGCAGGAAATATAGTTTGAATAGTATAATGTCATATTAATTTATGATTCAAGTATACAGTGTGCATTTGATCATTTGAATGACACACTGAATTTGATTGTGTCCATGTGTGCAACGCTAATATTAGAAAACTGTAAACAAAGCACTAACTGTCTGCATGTAAAAAAAAACTGTGCAAACACGTTGTCTATAATACGACAAAACGAAGTATTGCGTGACAGCTTTCATCTAAAGTACAGCTAAGAAGGACCATTTCGAGTAACTAACGGGTCAACATCCGTCTTCTGGAATTTAGAATCCCAATAAATTGATCAGACCTATTTCCAGAATACCAAGAGCATTCCAGGTCTCTCTGGAATCGGTTGATTTGCAATTAAAATTGCCAGTCAGAGAGCCAGAGGACAGCACGTATTGGCGTGTTATGAACGCAGTTCCTCTTTGCTGTGCACCGTACGTCAGAAGTGCACCGGGCCGTCATAAATGATGGCATGCTTTATAGACGGGCCAACAGTAACAGATTTTGTAGGTATCTCTTGCATATCGAATTTATTTTTCCGTGTGATGCAACTTTAACAACAACAAATGGCGAGAAATCAAACGAGTTGCATTTTCACTGTCATTTTGCAGCTCTATTTTGCTTATACTCAACGTGGCTAGACGCAAGATTGCTGCGTTTGCAAGCTGAAGTTCACGCGTTCACTTCTCCGCCTGAAGTGTACTTTCGAAGTACTCGTGTCTCAGCGTAGGTAGTTCTTAAATTCACGCTCTCGATCCTGCGAGGGCACTGGCTTAAATAGCGGTCGGGCGGGGGGTTGCAGTTGCTAAGTGAGCCTTCCACTTTGGACGACACAGCGCCAACACTCACTGGTCGACTGCAACTGTGCACCTATCATGGGATTAGCAGGCATCTATCTGCAGCACGAACCAGTGCGCATGGCTATCTCCAGCAGGGATATGAGGTTAACTTGACTGCACATTACTCTATATGGGTACGCAAACTGCTGACTACTTAGTCCGCTGGGCAGCACGACAGGTTTATATATGTATACTCATAAACTATTAAAAAGCTTTGAACAGGCACGCTATGTAAAATCTTGATTTGATAATTTACTTCCATAAAATGATACGAACTTATAAGAAATTAATTTAATGTTTAACTCCGTAGTTATTTGTCAAGTATTAAAATCTGCGCACCTCGCGCATATGTTGCGTTGAAGGACACAAGGCTGCTCGATAATCATTAATAAATGTATTTAAATTCGAACATAAATAAGAAAAAAATTGTTGTGCGCAACCCGTTTCTCTATTAAAATAGATCTTCAGGGGCTAGGTGGTACTGGTCTGTACAGGATGTATACATACGTATATATTTAAAATGAAGGTTGATTTCCGCACCACCTATTGACCATGCAAGCAGATAGCTTATGCACACAGTTGAAATGGTAAAGCGTGTTAGCAGCAAATAAATGCAGTAGATCTGTGGTTACTAGCAGTTATACAGCATGCCTATGCGGTAAGGCGTGCTAATGCAAGCAGGGTGGAAATATGCTTTTACCTATAGACTCTGTGCAATAATTTCCTGCCTTCTGATTGGCCAGGAGCGGCAAAATACAAAATTCACTTAGCCTGATTGGCTGGGCGTGTGGAGTGCAGGATAATGCAATTGCTGGGCTGGCGCGCCTCTGCAATTTATGGCAGAAATTAATTGGCATAGGAGATATGGAAATTATTCAGAAATTACCTCTATTTCCATTACCCCAACTATAAATGCTTTTGGGAAGAGAAGTAAGGTTTTGTTTTTCTGACTAAAGTCGTAAGATGAATTTGTCAAAATTGTCATGTTCTCCTGTGTTGCGAAGTTCCTTCTAGTGATCATAGTCTACGAATTAGTTGAATACATACTTGGTAACAATGACACCAGCCCTGAGAGTATATCTCGCCTGACCTCAGTGTATGTCTCGCCTGACCTCAGTGTACATCTCGCCTGACCTGAGCGTATATCTCACCTGACCTCAGTGTAGATCTCGCCTGACCTCAGTGTATATCTCGCCTGACCTCAGTGTATATCTCGCCTGACCTGAGCGTATATCTCGCCTGACCTCAGTGTATATCTCGCCTGACCTGAGCGTATATCTCGCCTGACCTGAGTGTATATTTTGCCTGACCTCAGTGTATATCTCGCCTGACCTGAGCGTATATCTCGCCTGACCTCAGTGTATATCTCGCCTGACCTCAGTGTATATTTCGCCTGACCTCAGTGCATATCTCGCCTGACCTGAGCGTATATCTCGCCTGACCTCAGTGTATATCTCGCCTGACCTCAGTGTATATTTCGCCTGACCTCAGTGTATATTTCGCCTGACCTGAGCGTATATCTCGCCTGACCTCAGTGTATATTTCGCCTGACCTGAGTGTATATTTCGCTTGACCTCAGTGTATATTTCGCCTGACCTCAGTGTATATTTCGCCTGACCTCAGTGTATATTTCGCCTGACCTGAGTGTATATTTCGCCTGACCTCACCTGACTATTATTCTTCTCAGTATCCTATCCACGCCTTAGGGAGGAGGTATGTTTCCAGCAGTTTCTTTCAACAATTTTTGAACAAAGTTTTACCAGCAAAAATCATCTATTTCGATGATAGCAGGGGCTGCTCTAACACAAGATAACTACGCGCTCACCCATTGGAGTAGGTTACACTATCGTTATTAACTTGACAGGAAAATTTAGTTGCCGCTCTCCTGTGAATAATGTACACCACATAGTAGCATTATGACCGAAAGTGAATGAACCCTGCAGAGGTGCAGATCAATGTTTTTTGCCGTCTTTTTCGACGGCCAGGTGCACTAGACTAAAAAGAAAATAATAAGTTACCATGTAACTGAGGAGCACAAGCACACATCTTAACTTATATACATCAACGTAATCTCTATTGGCACGTATTATCTGGAGGTCATTCAAATATTTCCCTAGTCAATTTTTTTTTGCAAAACTTAAGTGTCTTGTACCGAAAATACATCATAGTTGCCTTATAACGTTCCTGCACATGTCACAACTAGGAGAAAATCAGGAAGTCGGATTTCATAATAAAGATTATTTATTTAACTTTTTGGGAAGCTGTAACCGCTACGGACGCCGTCAACGTTAGGGACGCCGTCAACGTTAGGAACGCCTCCAATGTTAGGGACGCCGTCAATGTTAGGGACGCCACCAACGTTAGGGACGCCGTCAACGTTAGGAACGCCTCCAATGTTAGGGACGCCGTCAACGTTAGGAACGCCGCCAATGTTAGGAACGCCGCCAATGTTAGGAACGCCGTCAACGTTAGGAACGCCGCCAATGTTAGGAACGCCGCCAACGTTAGGGATGCCGCCAACGTTAGGAACGCCGCCAACGTTAGGGACGCCGTCAACGTTAGGAACGCCGCCAACGTTAGGGACGCTGCCAACGTTAGGGACGCCGTCAACGTTAGGGATGCCGTCAACGTTTCAGAGACAGAAACGACGAGGCCCTTTTGGCAACCATAAACTGGTAACAGCACTAGGAAACTGGATATATTATTTAGGTAAGAATATAATGATACAAAAATACGGACAGCGGGAGGTCTTCTGTGTCGCTCCAGTGCAAAGAAAACCTCCCGACAGCCGAGTAAATAAACACTCACAAATGAATGAGAGGCGAACATTCGATTAATTCAAAGTTGCTACTAATGAAACCTTCAGTATTAACAAATGATAATATTATATTAACATCTGTATTAATTACTCCGTGGCATTACAGCAATGGGTTCACAAATTTAGTGATCAGGCCATATCAAGTAACACTCTAGGTGTATGGCCAAGCTAGTAGATGAAATGATGGTGTTTGTTTTTTTTTTTTTTTTTTTTGTAAATTGCTACACGGTGGCAACTCGACAGGGCACTATGTAAACAAAAGGAAAGTTCACCGAGTCTGTGAGAAGTTTACGTTGGCCAAAAGCCCGTGCGAATAATATCAGTATTATTTACCCAAAAAATTACTTTAAGAATGATTTAACACTTTAAATTTGAGTCAAGGTTTTAAAAAAGTGTTGAATATCCCCCCTCCCCCCGTTTCTTATAACACAGACATAAGTTACTGAACTTGGAAACTGCTTCTTGCGATCGAACCAAAGTAATTTAGGCCTTTGCCAGAATATTGTTCAGCAGGCGCTAATTGATGTTTTTTATTTTCTTATAAGTATATGATTGTTGAGTGAAAATACTGTTAGTTCAGACACGATGCACCACGACGCACCTTGGCACACTGGAGAGAAATAACGGCAGCAATATTTCTTCGACTGGAATCTTGGGAACGAGAGAAGCTGGTCTGCTTATCTTTAATATACCGAGATTATCAGTCATGAAAATTGCAGTTGCCACTTTAGATTAGGTCTCGGGCATTGATCTCAAGCCGGTTACTCTTGAGATAGCCGAACACCTATGCTCCTCAAGATCACATTTTGGCGTAACAGGTTTGCGAATGTCGCCCAAACTCCGATGGAAATTAGTTATTTTTATCATTGAAAGGATACAAGAAGCAGCAAGGGAAGGAAGGCGAGGATCCAAGACGAGCATCCATGATTAACGTTCTAGCTAATCGTCAAGTTTTGATCGTTCACGGTTGGTGCGTCGAAGAAGCCGATAGTGTTGTTCTATTGTTACGCCGAGCAAAATTTATATTTTATGCCCAAAACCTTTGATTTCCAAAATAAATAGGCAGTCTGCACTTCAGCTGTAAACAGGAAATTCCCAGGTTGTCACAGAATAATTTTTCATACCCAATAACAATTTGTAATTTGAAAAAGCAGTTAATTTGATATTATGCCTATTAAAATCCATGTAAAAAAAAAAAACATACGTCTTAAAGAAGAACAAAAAACAAGTCATATACTTGCTTTGGAAATTCAACATGGCAGGCTGTGTAAAAAATATGTAGGATATGGAATCTTGACATAGAATACTTGGCGCTAAAGTTTTTCGGGAAGAGGATAAAAGTGCAGGAAGTTACTTACGTAATCACAAAGACAAAAATGGCAAAAGCATCGCTGAAGATAATTCAAGCATCTCCTTTATGCTGCATTTTGGTAGCAGTGTGAGTTATTGGCGGACGATAGAGACTGTGTTAGTACATTCGCCTGTTAGTCTCTTTCAGTTGCATATTCAAACTAAAAAAGCCCTCAGAGAGCGCATGCCTCCGCCTAGCAAGGCAACGGTAACAAAAAATTTAAATAAATCTGCCCTAAAGCTAAGATTTTCCTTTTATCATCACGAAAATTTGGTCATTTGTGCCTTTTAGTATTGCTAACAGTTCCTATAATTTTTTTGAAGATCCGTCCTTAACATATTAAGTCATGTTCTGACAACCTATAAGAGAAAACGCGAAAACGGACAAGCGGATCTACTCCAGAAATAAGCAATGTGGTCCTCTTAACTTACGTAACAATTCCTGTAAACTGCATGAAAATCCGTCCATAACTTTTGGGTCGTCTCGGTGACAGACAGAAAGACAAACGGACGAAGAGATAAGGATATCACCTCCTTGGCAGAGGTAATCACAAACTTACAAGAGCAGAAAGCAAGGATGCTTCAGCAAAATAACCTAATTCCGTTCAGTTTTTACTTCATTTCAATTGCGTGGTGCCTCCGGGGAAGAAGCATGCAGCAATTATAAAACTCTCAGCTGCGAAACACATCTTAGGCGTATCCTACATACTACTACATAATGAGCAGCCTTGAAACACATCAGTTCAAATAAAAAATTCACATATTATTCAAGAGAAATTTGCTGAGCCAATGAATTTTTCAGCTTTCTCTCCTGAACTGCAGCTCCTAGTTACCGTTTGTGAAGCTAGGCCAGACCACCGCTCGCCAGTTAGAACTCTCCTTAGGTACTTAGTTTACGGCAGCTATAGACATAAATGAAAATGTACATGTATGAAACTATTAACAAAACAGGTAAGCATAGAAGCGGTCACCCCAACCCCTCCTACCTTAGCTGTTTTAAATTATATGCGGCATTATCTTATAGATGAAAAATTAATTAGCCAGTTAACTGAATTACTAATCAATTGAATACTTCATTATCGAAATTATTAACCTTATAAGGATCAATGAAAACATTAGTTTCTCGTTTCAACGGTTGTTCGAAAAACGGTTTATGGGGAACGGTGGTCCTTATAACGTTAAACAATTGACTGAGTAATTAGTTAGCCTGGTAATTGCTTAACTGACTATTTATGTCACGGCTTATTTCATTAAGAAATCATTTAATCAACGGTTCAATTATTCACCTCACTGATTAATTAATTAAGTGATTAGTTAAGAAATAAACCTAGCGCCCGAGATATCATTGACTTTCATTTGTCTCCTTGAGTCGATTTCCTGACGGAGAAACTGTCGACGCAACATACATACAAACAAACAAACTGCTACTCTGTTCTGTCAAACCTTAGCCTGCTCGTGCAAGAAAACCCAAATGCAACCATATTACTTCAACGCCTGATCTTGCTTTATCTAGTTGTGCTCCTACGAAAACTTGTTTATTTTACTTTTTTTATAATTTTGCAATCACCAACATCTTCTTTGGTTATTACCCTGGTCAATGGGGTAAACGACACACTATTCCGAGAGCATTAACTCACCCATTAAGTTTATCTCACTTCTCAATCAATAACAGCCACTCGCAACCAATTGAAATACTGTTTTCGAACAAACGTTTATTGGATGATCTTCTCGCCGTATAGTTGATGTTGCTTATATTTGATGATATAATTGCCAATAAAGTTGTCGTTTTTGTTAACACACCTTGTAAGGAAGCAGAAACGAGGGCTGCACTTTTATGGCTGGCCGGAACTGCCCAGCCATAGGATCAACTGGTAGGTCATAGGTATATAGTAATTGATGATGTGCTGCTATGTTATACGATATATTTAGGCACCATCCAGTGCCAATGTCCAAATTTTATCGAATTTCTTGCAATGTTACATGTTGAACTCTGCCATTCTGTTTTTCCAAGCTGCGCAGAAGGATGAACTACCACCAGAAACGTTGACTTGTGCCGCTTGCATTACTTAAATATCACTGTTCTTTACATCAGACGATAGAGCCCAATCTAACTCATTACTTCTTGTTAATTCCCTTTTATATCTACTTAATTTCTTGTAAGGTTTCCGGCGCGCATGCGAAATGCGCTGTAAAGTAGTCCGGTAAAAGCCTTAACTCGTTACCAGTTCTAACCACTTTGCGTTAGGTATTTTGCACCAAATCGAATTTGACAATTTCCTCCAGGTTATGACTCGCTCAATCGGTTCAAGAAAGAAAATGAACAATCATCATTTCTCAGGCGACTCATAATTTCATAATTTCTACAATACTGTCGCTCTTTTTAATTTTTTAAACTAAGTCTTTCAAATCACACGAGTGAGAGACTAGTAAGTGTCTAGACAACATAGTTCAGCCTTTGCACGACATCACACTAACAGCTAAAAAGATAATTAACACATTTAGCCTTGACACATCAGCTTTCCTTAGCATGTTCAGTAACGATATGCATATAGTTTAGATTATTATTAAGATTATTCTTATTTTGGTAATAATTAGAATAAATATATCTACTCTTTTAAAATGTAACAAATATACGGTTGGCTTATCATGTCTGGTAACAGCTACCACAACTTTTAAAATTACATTTATATTATGTAAACGACAATAATAATAATGATAATTATTATAATAAATCTTCATTTTTCACAAAAAAATAATAATAATAACATGATGAACCTTATCGCTAACACATTGGGCGGGATACACTTACAGCATAACTTGATGGAACGATACAGACCACCTATGTTTATATACGAAATAACGGCCTCTCTTAGAGGCGCCACATAGAAAATAGCTACTGGAACACAGCTACATATACATATAGTTACCAAGATCGGACATTTACAATTGATCACACTTCTGAAGCAAAATAGGCAAATAGACTATGTGACTAGACGCGTTTGTTGTGCATATCAATGTAAAAGTTTATAATACTATTCTGCAAAGTTGTTCCATATATGCTTCCATCCGCCTACTCTTTTCTGCATTAGATAGGGGAAATATAGGGTATTCTTGCCACGGTCTTGGAGGAGAACAACAGTAGTCAGTAGGAAGCTGCTGCTGTTGCACATTGGTCACAGATGTGCTATTTCACTTGGCATATACTGTATATATTCACATTTGGTAGCTTTGTTAAGGGCCAAGGTACAATGAAGAATAACACGTCTGTTTGGTGGAATATCCACAAGTCCCGTGTTGTGTGTGTAAGAGTATATGCGTGTAGATTAGGTACGGAGCGCAGAATAGCATGTACTCTAAATACTGTTTGTTTAAAGTAGAAGCAGTTGTAGTTCGTGCAAATGACCATGGGTAGTTGAATATCGCCACATAACAGTGAGCATCGACAGGATTATCTGTGTTTCACCTATCGTGGAGCTCCGTGTAGGATTGGTTATTCTGATGTCAACCTTGAGAACAGCAAGCTGATTTCAGTAAAATATTACCGTTATCAATAAATGCAGTTAAGTCAGATTTAAGAGGTTCTAAGATAACACACAGTAACATGCATGCTTAATATGTAAGAATTGTTTGGTATTAGGTAGATCTCCAATTGTGTCTAATATGAAATACTTAATACAAAATATTACTCAATGCAAACAAATATTGTTGGCTGAGGATGAGGCATTTGTTTAAGCTCCTCTCTGAGAACGGGCCTGTTGGTCCGCTCATTGCAAAATATTTAATCTAATGTAACACAGAAACAAAAATTATTTGTTTACAGCAACCTTATGGTTTTCAGAATAATAACTTCTGCATGAAGTCGAGCCAGTCTGGCATGTCCCAAACAATGGCTTGAGTAGTATACATAAAATTGAAGCAGAGCCGTGTACTCCTGACTTTTATGACTCGATATTAGGTATGAGATAATTTGCTAGAGGAGTCCCATTTCTTATATGACGGGAGTCCGTGCAGTACGGTAATTTTCAAGATCAAGAGAGGTTGGTATAGTAATTTCTGATTTGGAATTTACATCATGGCTCTGCCGGAAAGTAAAATACTCTAATCTCATGATAATTTTGTTAAGATTACTACTATGAATTTCTGATTTACATCAGACCGAGCATAAACTGAATGGTTCTTAACATTAAAAGAGTTACGCTAAAGAGTCCAAAAAACATCGAGCGCACTTCTGGAGAATTGAAGATTATCTCAAATCGTATTACAGGAAGAAGTATATATCGAGTCCATGACGCTTTGGGCTAGCAAAACAGAAGCGTTTTGTGAGCTCTGTCGTTCACAAGACGCTTCTTTAAAGCTGACTGCAACGAAGCGTAAGCGGGGATACATAGGTAACAGTGTAGTACGTGTCTGCGCCACAAGGGCCGCGTTTTTTCTGGGCTCACTGTCTGTCAGACTATGGTAATGGGAATTTATATTGTGCCGCAGGTTGTGGGTTTCTGAAGGCACTCTAATTGTATTCCGCTGAGACGTTGAACGGATGGAGCCAGGGAAACACCCTGCATAGGTGAAGATGCAAGTCCGACCTTATAGCAGGCAACAATGCTCTCGTATGCGATACTGCTGTTTCAAAAAGTAAACTATGCTAATATTAGTTCCAAGTCATGGCGGTCAGCTGACAATGGACTAGTGTAGAGTTACACAGTGGTCTACTTGCCACTTCACTGGCCTAGGCACAATAGACTACTTGCTCATTTCACCCATCATTTATAAAGGAAACATTACATAAATTTCTAGGAATACATTCAGATGAACAACACAATTTTACAAGTTAAATTTACACAGGATCTGCTCAGCATAGCTGTATCAACATGCACATCAGTTGGAAACACAACATATATTGTTAAGAAGAACACGCCATGACTTTAAAGTACTGAAGTTATAAATAGTGAACCTTGAAAGATACCGGAGGTAATTACATAAAATGGGATTTTTGGTACTTGAATTTGAGAATTTTCTTTTTGCTTCACAATTTTTTTTATAAAAATTCAGCACTTGTGATTTTATAAGTATGTATGTAACTATTTTTGCTTTAACTGATCATCTCGAAAAAGTTGGATCCCGTAATATGTAGCTAGTCATTTGTGCCTTGTTAAGTAGCCAGTATATAAGTGTTAAATTTATTCCTTTGTAACAATTATATTCACAAAAGCATTTAGAATCGTCAAGTAAAACAGTATTTCGTCTTAGGACACGCGCCCTCCAGACTACTCTACAGTGGCCCGTTTTAGCTGATGCGGTATCTGAATTTAGGATTATATCTGAAGCTCCACTGTGACTTTCTCTTCTTCACTAATAACACTCAACAGAATGGATGAGACGACAGAGCATAAATAACGTTAATATATTTTTTACGTAACATCTGCCAGCTAGACAGTTTGTTCAAGGTAATTTGATACAAAACTCTACAGTTACGAGCTACCCGAAATTTTCGTTATACGGCCAGTATGATCAACCATAGAAATGGTAAAAAAATTCAATGTTAGTATTAATAACATTGTCTGAATTAATAGCTAAATATTTTTACACAAATATGCTGTAATACTATGATTTGGATAGTGTGCGAAAATATAGATGTCTTTAATTTTTGCAAAACTCAGATAAAAATAAATATGGGTGTACAAAAATTTCCAGAATGTACGCCATAAAGGTATATTAATAAGTACCTCAATTTCCGCTTGTGTACAAACAATTCAGTTTGGTACACTTTACGGACTTTGCACCAGCTCATAACACACATACCGTGACAATACAATAGATTTAACACATAGGTATATGTGTATTGATTTTGGTCGGGTTATGTGCCAATTCATCTGAAATAACATCTCCTGTAAAATTAAATGCCTTCAAAGCAAAAACTGATGAATGAACATGCATCAAATGCGGCACAAATGTAGGGAATACACGAAAAATCGTAATTCACTGAAACAAAGAGGTAATTCACTGTATATTCGTGTTAATTAAAATCACCACATTATCTGGAATTGGCTTGAAGTAATAATCGTTTCAATAAATTGGCTATCCGTCACTTAATGATATTGAAGAGAGAGTTGAATTTGAATGCTGGCGTTTCAGGCGACGTAACAATGCGCTTATGAAAACACATACTGCCTGGTTGACGCACTCACTTCATCCATAATAATTTAATCGGAATATCTTTAACTCACCCAAAACTTCAGCCGTGAACAATCAGAGCAGAGACGCAATCGGTTTGGGATAAACGTTTTTAGCTCTACCCATACTAGTGAATCTACCGTTCAGGACCTAAGTGCCGCACAAGTTATATCTATTCGTATTTTCGAAGACACCAATGATTTCCTGGAACAGCAAGTGATGACTAGAGCGCAAATCCCTGTCGATTGCGAAGGTCTAGCCCATGTTTACCCAACGTGGTAGTGACATATCTACCATCCTCAAACACGTTGCCACATGGGAATCCCGGGGGGCCAACGTGTGTTTTGTTGATAGGAATGATACGAGTCCAGTAACCCTACTAAGAATCACGAGCTGGATATTTCATTGAGATTTGCAAAATTATCGCGCACATGGCTTATTATCGCTCTAATTACTTACTCCTGCATGAGACGTTCATCTGTTTAAAGTTGCGAAAAAAAGTCATTAATTAAATTCTTTCGCAGTTACTGTATATCATTGTTCTTGTCACAGTTTATACTGGCGTGATTATAAAAATGATAAATAGTAGTAATATTAGCTTCATGTAGTAGATAAAGGTTGGTAAGAGTAGATTTTGAAAATGCTGGACAATTTTTCGGAGAAAGAAACCGAGAAATGCCCTTAAGACTATTGTTGTGGGATTTATAAAGATTGCTACAATTTTCGAAAATAGCAAAAAACAGCGTAATTACGAAGGGATTTTGAATCAACTAGAGTGTACACTGCGGGGCTGTCATAGTTTCAAAAATGAAATCAAATAAATAATGGTTTTTTAAAAAAAATACCGGCACCTAAACTACCAATCACTCCTCGCTCAAAAATATAGGAAATGGTTGCCCTTCGGTCTAATTTCAAGCACGCAAAAAAAAGTTCAGCAGTCGTAGCAGTATAGCTGCTGTGGAGTTCAAATCATTACGATTAAAAAAATATTTCTATCACGATTATCTACATCTTATTTTAGAAGGAGGCGATACCTACCGTGCGTTTGGCTAGTGCTCGCATAAGCTGGGTGCTAGGCTGTAGCGGGAGCACCATCAGTTGTTAAAATTATTATCACATACAATATGTAAAATAAAGTTACAATAGAACGAGCTGAACATGCAGCACTCGAGTCATAATGAGAGCACTATTTAAGAAATATAGAAATGGGAGATAATTAAAATTTAGTTTAATCTAGCATTTATATAAAATGAGCTGGGCGTGCAGCACCCGAGCAATAATTAGAGCACGGCTGAAAAAAAATTACATAGTCGCAAGGAGAACAATAAAGGGACCTTGGTGTAATCCAGCTATTCATGAAAACATAATCCCAGCCTCAAATTGCTAGTGCCTCATTTTAGAGTATCAAGATGATGCAATTGAAATTTGTGGCTGTGAAGTAACTATTTCAGAACAGACGGAGTAATAAATAATATTATAGTTAAAAGAGTCGGACACGCACCACTCGAATGAGAATTAGAGAAAACTTGAAAAAATAATTACATTATCGAAGCGAGGAACGAGATCGAATTTAGCACAGTCCAGCTGATTATTGAGATATTTATGTGAAATAGAGCTGCAAGAGCTGGCCATACGGCTCACGAGCGGTAGAAATGAAGAGAGAAATCCAATTTAGCATAATCCAGATTATTATTCAGTCATTTACTATTGCGTGGATAAACTAAAAAGCTTACAAAGTTAAAATATAACGTTTTAGAAATAGGGACTTAGTACTACGATGATTGGTACAATCGTGTTGAAGACCAGGTGTTGAAGGCGAGGCGAATGGCATTCTGCTGGCTGTAATAATTCGATGCAATTTCAAAGTACTGTAGAAATGAAGAGACGCTGCATACGGAAATGTCACGCGTAAAAGAATCTCAAAATTACTGGTCCTGCAGCACTGCTGAATATCTCAAGAAACACTGAAAACTTACGAAAATGATGAGAGGGACAGCATTTAGCGCCATGTATATACAGTACATTCAGATATCGATGAGAGTTACAGACAGACTGAGCAATTCTAGCCGAGTATATCTATACCCAATCAAAAATGACCCTGTACGTTCCTTAGCCTTAGTTCTATAGTCACAGAGACGGCCCACACTAATGTAAAAAATAAGACTCTTTCAATTCAAGAACCTTGAACCTTTCTATTCAAGAATCTTTGCATTCAGCTGTATTCTACTGTTTTAAGTTCCCATAAAACGTAAGCAAAAAAAATGATAAAATATAATGTAACATTCACTGTAAAGTCAGAAATCAGTTATGTATAATTGTTTCATTTTTTCAACAACCAGGAGTAAAAAATTGATAACAAAAAGTGTACTATTTAGTGACAGATCTAATTTGGTGTTCATGGGGATTAGAGCCAGTTGTGTTATTTTTGGTAGCGTACCTGTCAAACTGGTGAGTACTTATTCATGTTATTGCCACAGAAGCCAAGTTTAAATCAAGTACTGGAAGGACAACCAGCAATGCATATTTATCTGACGCACTTTGACATGCAAGTGTGGGTGAGAACTCTTATAAATTGAACATTTCGGGATAAACACAAACTATTATAACTTTCCATCCGCCAACAGACCTGGTCATTTCCCAGAGAATTTATTTTTTTAGCTGGTTTCTCTCCAAAAAAGCATTGTTTCGACCGTCAAACAAATTAACTCTCAGTGAGTTCCACACAAGCAACGCTCCAAGTCTCGTTATTCCTGCCAGAAGGCAACAGAGAGTCCCACTTACAGGGTTCAGTCCCGGCGATGTGAGGCTAAGTTTTGAATGGGAAAATTTCCCTTTAGCAGCATCTATTTTGTAAATCATCACGTGGGTAGGAGCCCAGCGTGTCATATGCTATTGGCGGAAACATAGGCAGCCGTCTAGAACCTTTGCACAGCGTAGTTACCTACTTTATTAGTTAGGTCTCCCAAACTGCTTGAATTAAATGGCATTGTCTTCAACGTTTAGCTACGAGGATTGTTTCTTCTACCGTATTCCTAAGGGAGAAAATGCTTTTGTAGCAAAGTAACCCAGCAGAATAGGTCAAGCCTTTACAACCCAATAGCTCCGTTCGATTTCGTTTCGAATGTCGCCTTTTTACTGCAACCTAATATTTCATGTAGTTCATAAAGGGTTGACAAACTAAGGCTTTTGTGTCTGGTACGAATAGCATTGTGTGAAACGTCCTCTACATAGGACGCCAGTCAGTGTAGGGTTAATAGACTGTGCCTCCTCCCCCCCCCCCCTGTATATCCTAAATATTTCATGACCAAATACATGCAAAGATGAAGAGAAATCCTCGGATATGAGAGTTTGTTCAAACTGGGAGTTAACTTGTGGCTGCACCTGTAGCGAGTCATCTTTATTAACGCAATCCAATATATAAAAAAATTAAAGAGCGTCAGCGGCTTACGCGCGTTCTCGGAATAAAGCAGGAACTCGCTCTCAATTAAAAAAATTAACGCCTAAAATATTTACCAGAATAAGATTATACCACGAACAAATTGCAGGCCGTTGCCACAGCAACACTCCAGCGACAAAATCACAGTCTGCTCTCGCAGCCAAAATAGCGTATGAGAGTTCGAGAAAATATTTCTTACTAATTGACGTTCAGTAGCGCAAATAACAGTTTATGTTTCTCTGGATGTACAGCAAGTTACAACAATAAGTTAATTAATAAACATATATAAACACTGAGATGACAACTGGAGTGCATTATATTATAATAAAGGAGTTGTCGCATTCGAAATGCCTGCGTCGCCATCGAAAGAACTACGAGGGCTGAACTGGGCGACCTTTGCAGCAGACTTATCCTCCACCAAGTGCTTTGCGGTCCCTGCTCCGTGACTCTCTATCCTTCTGTTTGGGACGGTTGGGTTGTGGGAGTCTGGTTGTGTCACCCCACAGGCGGGAGTGGTTTCTGTAACAGGGCCAACAACCGCTACTTTATCCTCCACCTTTGTGGAGATGTCGGAGGCGGAAGCAGATAACATGTCCATGCCCTCCACTCCGGAAGATGCGGACTTGGGCACCCCGAGCTGGAGCAGATCATCAGGGTCATTATCGTGTAGAATATCACCCGTTGTTGACGGAGTAAGTATGGGTGGGGTAATGAGAGGGATGTTTGGGGGATCGAAAGGGCTTGGGGTTCGGTTAGAGTTCCTGGAGACTGGCCTGTAGATGGGGACTGGGTTCTCCAAGGCGGCGTCGGGGCCAGTGATTATGTCTGGAACTTCGGCGCAGTTCCGCGTCGCGTTGAAATAAGACGCCTGCGACAAGTTCGGCTGGGAGTGCCGAAAGTGGCGTTGATGCATGGCGCTGTTGGCAGTCGGGGCGTTGGAGGGAGAAGGGAAATGATGGAGTGGCAGCAGCTGCTTGCTGGTCTTCTGGTGGTGGAAATTGTGGTGGCTCTGGTTGCCGTTCGTGATGAAAGTTGTCGTTGTAGTAACTTCCGAGCAAACGGACTCCCTTTTGTGGGCCATGCTGGCGAACAACCGACGGCTGTACCTGGGCAGCGGAGCGGAAGAATTTGTTACTGAACAGAGAAAATTAAGAAATTCTTGGGCTTCGTAAAAGGGAGGAATTTCATGCGAGGCCAAGTACGTGGCCAACCAACTGAGGTAGAAAGGTTATAAGAACGTAAAGGCTTTTTGAAAGCCCGAAACATGCAGAAAATTATTTCCATATCTGTTGTCAATTCAGAGAATAATACTTTAATAAATAGGCACGATGCGAAGTGTGCAATCATTGAAGTTTTAAACTGTTGCAATTATTCGTCTTATCATGATGAGCATGAAACTGTCATTATGGTAACATATGTATACTATATTTAAAGGTATTATTATATTATAATGGGAGGGCTATATGGGAAGAGCAGTATTACCTTAGATTTTACCTAAGGCGTTACTGCACTAGACATATTAGCCATTTCAATTCATTGTCATTACTATACGCAAAGCTCTCACTCCGGTAGACTTATGCTGTATTTTTAAAATTTGTACCTATCACTGATTTTGTTATCAGAAAAGAAGGGAATCTCTCATATTGGTATAGATTATCTCTATCATCAGTAGTATATTTACAACCACCGCAGCTGCTACCAAAGACGTGTATCTATTTGCTTAGAAACTTATCAACAAAAAAGTGCTATATTACTTTTCTCGAAAGATTAGTTTTGCAATAAGGAAGTATAAAATTGCTCACAATGATTACAAGCAGTTGGTGCAGCGGTGACTTTAACAAACCAGTCTAGATAATCAAACTTACAGGAACTGCAAGATTTCAGCGAAATAATTCTGAAATTGCTCTCAGTAAAGCCGATTTCAAATTCTCAGTGGAAGCTTTCGTCTAACCAACAGAGGAGAGGAAATCCTATATACACAGACTGCGAGTGATGATGATCCTAGCAAATCGGACACCAATTTCCGACAGTAAAATTTCTCTGTTCAAGACTCGTTTTAACGCACCATACGGAGTAAATTCCTAGAAAATTACATCGAGTTAGACTGTTTCCATTTTTTTAGATACCTGAAAACAATATGCCTGGGTACAAAAGAACGTGAGCCCCTTTCTTTCCCTAACAGAAAAAGATCGAGCAGCCCTAAAACTTTCGCAACTTCGGCAAGAAGGTCCACTAAGAAATTTGAAGCTGCATTGAGCGGCTCCATATCCGCAGTGCCAACAGACACAAGAATATAATACTCGAAGTCCACTGATAAGTCTGACTCTGAAGACCCATCAACACAAGACTGATTCTAATACGTCAGACAAGGAAATTCCCGTCAAAGAGCAGCAGTAAACGAAGTCAATGGCTGTTGCGGAGAAAAGAGCGGCAATTAAGTCTACACACCTCGAGAGCTTGTTGCGCCCGTGGGGGGATGTGTCCCTGCCCAGCCTCTCCAGCGACCTGTTGTGGTTGATGAGGCCACGTTCTGTTCGCCACCTCGTAATGTGGTGCCTTATGCTGTTCTGAACCTCACTGTTCAGGAAACAGTAGAACAGCGCCACCCACAGACCCTGAGAATAGAGAAAACGGCAAATTCTCAGGTGCAATTGCAAACCACAGGCCTTGAGAACCGAGATAACAACGAATTCCTAATTAAAATAACAACCTACGCACCTGACAGCAGAAGCAACAACGAATTCTTACTCAAAATAGTAACCCACAGGGAACAGAACAGGAAAAACAACAAATTTTCAATTAATACGGCATCCAACAAAAGGCTCCGATAACTAAAAAAAAAATAGGTAATATGGCGACCAGCTGCGCCTGAGGTATAAGGAGAGGCTAATTCTCAGTTGTCTACTTGATTTACAAAATAACACGTAGGTAAACTGACCATAAGGGCAAACAAACAAATAACGGAATTTCAATTAACATGACAACCTGGGACCTGAAAGGGGAGGTAAAAAGTACCCTTTTAGATAATATGGGCACAAAAGAAAAATTACCTTTTCAAATATTATGGCAAGCTTTGCTGACACACAAACAAGAAATACATTAACTTTTTATATATTATGGCAAGCTTTGCTGACGCACAAACGAGAAATATATATCTTGTGACACACAATATGATAATGTGACAGGATGGTAGAAGTTAGTAATAGAAGTTTGTCTAATATGAGAGGCTAATCAGTTGAAAAGATTCAATATCTTTCGCAAAACAGCCCCCAAGAACATTCAGAAAGCTTGAATTTCAGTCTGTAGTGTCGAGCCGAAAGGTATCGGTGGAAGAGAAGAGAGTATTATAATCATTGTTATTACTATTATTATAATTATTATTAAAATCTTCACGCTGAGACTAACACGGACAGGTAATACAACTCAATGAATTCTAAACCCCGACAGACCAGGGCACGAAGCACCGACTGAAATGACGAGTTCGGCGTTTAACACTCTCCAACGTAAAAGAGTGCGCATCAAGAAGATCAATTTATTCAATTCAATAGGAGGTAAAAAAAGTGGAAACCCTGTAAGTTAGATATAACATAATAGATAATAGTATCTACAATTTGTGCTGCATGTGTGCATGTTCTTGAGACCTAGACAGAGAGGTTATACAACTTAATCATAGTAAACATTAAGTTTTCTAGCATACTGCATATAATAAAGTACCAAATGAGAATTTTCATTTTTCAACTTTAAGCATTAAATTTGGTTTTGTTAAAAGAAAAAATACTGATGTATTACGTATTTAGGGATACGTTTAATATTTAGTCTGACATCCAATTAGTTAAACACGTAGAGTGTTATTACCAATAAATAATTTTCACCGCCCAATGAAAAGAATATTTCGAGAAATGTATCATAATTAAATAAGTACACGAGAAGCAGCAGAGCGTGTCACTCTCGATGAATAGCGTTTTCCTCCCTTAGTTTTAAGTGCCGGTAGCTCAAGTACTGCTATTCGTAAAATATGTTTTGCTCGAGCACTACAATTATTTGTATGGATTAATCTACAATTCAAGAAAACCAGACAGTTGAGTCATTCACTACACCATACTGCCTTCATGGTACCAGACAGTCCAAAATACTATGGAGTAAGAACCATAACGTCAAGTTTACCAGAACTATCTTAGTCCAAAGCACTGCAGTATTGCACAAAACAATTGCTTTCCCGTCATAGGACCACTCCTGATAAAAAAACGAAAATTCCAAGTTAATATGGTGAAGTTCAAAAGTTGCCTGATATGAGTGGAGAGCAGGCAACTGACCTGAGTGGAGAGTAGGCAAGGGTGAAGGTGCTCCAGGTGCTCAGGGAGCGCAATGAGCAGCACATAGTTGAGCCCGAGCAGAGGGTTGAGCACCAGCAGCGCCTTGGTTGCTTTCCTGTATCGTTGAGTCTCCACAGTGTTGGCTGACCGCAGCTTCGTGATGAGCACCTTTCAAAATTAAGCGAAGTTCTGCGTTATACACATGTATGGGCTTGCACGGATATAAATTTTTGCAAATAAATAATATCGTTATAAAAATATAACGAGGAGCTTCCACTGTTCATCGTTATTTTCGACGACCGGATAGAGCAGTCACATGACGTCACGGAAAAATACGCAACAGTCTTTATTTCGGAGACTGATTCCAAGTCACAGCCAAGTTAGGGGCCTGTGATACCTTTGCTTGTAATTAGCAGAGAAGGGGTCAAAGCCAAAGACCGATTCCTCTCAGTCTGTTCACTTCAGCCAATACCGCCCTGGGGATCGGCTTGGTAGAGAGCCCGTAATGTGCAGCTCTGGCAAGCGGGCAACTCAACGTCTGAATTTGAAGCAATAAAGTCGGATCCTAAGAAAGTTGGATCCTACATTTTACAACTTAAGTACTTTTTCTATTGCGTTTCAAACATCAAGTAAAATACATGGGCAACTAAGTCCGATACACATAAATCAATTCAAAAATAACTTGAAAGTATCACATGATTTCATTGGAACACTCTTCTGTGGTAAAAAGTACACACACACTAGCTATAATGCAGAAAATCATGTAAATCAGGGTTATTGAACAAAAAAAAAATTATGCAAATCGAGTCCAGTGTTCTAACTTACTGAGCTGGGTATTGGATACTACCTTTTATTTCCAAATTTAGCCTAACGCTGTTGCAATAGACGTGGTTAATTTATATACTGGAGCTCATTTCTTTTGAGATGGTGTCCAACGTTGCTACAGTCTATGTAGATAATGCAAAGTTACTTATATATTATCAACTTTACCCAATGGGGTTCCAGCAGACATGAATACTAACATGATAACCCGCTTTGTTCACCTTGTACTGAACGCTAACGTGACTGAAGTATGAATCTTAAATTATTGAGTAACTAGAACGCTTCGTGGCGTATGACCATCACCCGCGGTGGAGGAAAATTCAACGAAGTCATTTTTGAAGGCCAGCTAGTCCTTATTTTTCATATGGGTGCTCTGTCCAACAGGGCTAGCTCCACGCTGACCGTCCCGTGTATACAGATCTCTTAATAAAAACATAGGCAAAATGGGATACCGTACCTCGTGGCGTGAGACCATGTGCCGCGGTGGAGGCAAATTTGCCCTGGTGGAGGAAAATTCAACGCCGTTGTTTTTTTATGGCCAGCTAGGACTAGTTATTCGGCGTGGTTCACATCTAGGTCAACCCACCAAACTTTCTACAAAAAATTCTCAAGATTGTTCATCTCCTTCGACCACTTATTGGGTGGACAGACAAAATTTAATGTACTTAAATCGTCAACGAAAACATTATTATTATTATTATTATTTAAACTTCACGCTTGGGCTCCCACGGACAGGTAATACAACCCAAATGAAGCATTTGCAACACCGGGAAGCCCAAAACGCTGCTACAGGAAATCCAGCAAAAAACTATTAACAGCAGAC
>LQNS02001155.1:5805127-5823668 GCA_001587735.2 Parhyale hawaiensis
ACGAAAATGTTATTCATGTAAATTGTCTTAAATTAACCCAATTTAAATACTGAACACAATGAAAATCATGTGTAAGTGAAAGTAAAGTAATACCGGGGTGCCCACACAGGATCAACGCGCATGGGAACAGCAAGTTAGGAAAGTTACGAGCAACAAGTTAGCATAGCAGCCGGTAATTCTCGACACCACAATCCTCGATTTTTTTCTGAAAACCATTACTTATTTGATTTTATTCTTAGAACTATGACAGCCCTGCAGTGTACACTCTGAGTGCCTCAAAATTCGTAATTAAGCCGTTTCTTGCTATTTTTGAAAATTGTAACAATCTTTATAATTCCCACCACAGAAGTCTTAGGGGCATTTCTCGGTTTCTTTCTCCGAAAAACTTGTCCAGCATTTTCAAAATATACTCTTACCGACTTTTATCTATCACATGACGCTAATATTACTACTATTTATCATTTTTATAATCACACAGGTATAAACTGTGGCAAGAACAATGATATACAGTAACTGCGAAAGAATTTAATTAATGACTTTCTTTGTAACCTTAAACAGATGAACGTCTCAAGAGTAAGTAATTGGAGGGATAATATGCCAGATGCGCGATAATATTGCAAATCTCTATGAAATATCCAGCTCGTGATTCTTAGTAGCGTTGGTGGACTCGTATCATTCCTATCAACCAAACACACGTTGCCACATGGTTTCCACGTGGCAACGAGTTTCAGGGTGGTAGCTGTCACTGCCACGTTGGGTTAACATTGGCTAGACCTACGCAATCGACAGGGATTTACCCTCTAGTCATCCCTTGCTGTTCCAGGAGATCATTGGTGTTCTCGAAAATACGAATAGATATTACTTGTGCGGCACTTAGGTCCTGAACAGTACATTCACTACTTTGGGTAGAGTTAAAAACGTTAATCCCAAACCGATTGCGTCTTTGCTCTGATTGCTCACGGCTCAAGTCTTGGGTAAGCTAAAGATAATAGGATTAAATTATTATGGATGAAGTGGGTGTGTCAACCAGGCAGTGTGTGTTTTCAAAAGCGTTTTGTAACGTCGCCTGAAACGCCAGCTTCCAAACTCAGTACCCTTCTATACATCAAGAGACGGATTGCCAATTTATTGAAAAGATTTTTACTTCAAGCCAATTCCAGATAACGTGGTGATTACAATTAATACGAATATACAGTTGATTACCTCTTTCTTTTAGTGAATTACTATTTTTTTGTGTGTATTTCGAAAATTTCCGCCGCATTTGGTGCATGTTCATTCATCAGTTTTTGCTCTGAAGGCATTTAATTTTTACAGGAGATGATATTTCAGATGAATTAGCACATAACACATTAAAAATCAATACACATATGTGTGTTAAATATATTGTATTGTCAGGGTATGTCTGTTATGAGCTGGTACAAAGTTCGTAAAGTGTACGAAACTTAATTGTTTGTACACAAGCGGAAATTCAGGTACTTATTAATATACATTTATGTCGTACATTCTGGAAATTTTTGTCCACCCATATTTATTTTTATCTATAGTTAGCAAACATTAAAGACATTAGTATTTTTGCACAATATCCAAATTATTGTATTACAGAATATCTGTGTATAAATATGTAGCTATTAATTCAAACATTGTTATTGATGATAACATTGAATTTTGAACCACTGGTATGGCTGATCATAGTAGCCCTATAATGAAAATTTCACGCAGCTCGCAACTGTAGAGTTTTGTATGAAATTACCTTGAAAAACTGTCGAGTTGGCAGATATTACGCGCGGAAGTTCTTTTTATCCTTTTGTAAAATATATATTGACGTTATTTATGCTCTGTTGAGTGTCATTACTGAAGAAGAGAAAGTCACACTGCACCATCAGACATAATCATAAATTCAGACACCGCGCCAGCAAAAACGGACCACTGTAGATTGGTCTGGTACGGCATGTGTCCTGTGGCAAAACACTGGTCTACTTGACGGTGATTCTAAATACTTTTGTGAATATAATTGAATGTAATTGTAACAAAGGAATAAAGGTAACAACTACTGGCTATTTAACAAGGGGCGAATAACTAGCTACATACTAAAGAATCCAAGTTTCTCGAGATGATCAGCTAAAATAAAAATAGTTACATTCATACTTATAAAATCACAAGTGCTGAATTTTTATTCAAACGAAATTGTGAGGCAAAAAGAAAATTCACAGATTCAAGTTTCAAATCCCATTGTATGTAATTACCTCCGACATCTTTCAAGGTTCGCTATTTATAACTTCAGTACTTTAAAGTCATGGCGTGTTCTTCTTAAAAATATATGTTGTGTTTCCAACTGATGTGCAAGTTGATACAGTTATGCTGAGCAGATTCTGTGTAAATTAACTTGTAAATTTGTGTTGTTCATCTGAATGTATTCCTAGAAATTTATGTGATGTTTCCTTCATAAATGATGGGCGAAATGAGCAAGTAGTCTATTGTGCCTAGGCCAGTGAAGTGGCAAGTAGACCACTGTGTAACGCTACGCTAGTGCATTGTCAGTTAACCGCCTTGACTTACAACTAATATTAGCTTAGTTTACTTTTTGCAACGGCTGTATCGCATACGAGAGCGCTGTTGCCTGCTATAAGGCCAGACTTGCATCTTCACCTATGCAGGATATTTCCCTGGCTCCATCCGTTCAACGTCACGGCGGGATACAACTATATAGAGTGCTCTCAGAAGCCCACAACCTGCGGCACAGTATAAGCTCCCACGACCATAGTCTTACGGACAATGAACCAAGAAAAAACACTGCTCATGTGGCTCAGACACATACTACACTGTTACCTATGTATCGCGCCTTACGCTTCGTCGCAGTCAGCTCTAAAGAAGAGTCTTGTGAACGACAGAGCTCAAAAGACGTTTCTGTTTTGCTAAGCCCAAAGCGTCATGGACTCGATATATACTTCTTCCTGTAATACGATTTGGGATAATCTCCGATTCTCCAGAAGTGCGCTCGATATTTTTAGGACTTTGTAGCGTAACTCTTTTAATGTTAAGAACCATTTAGTTTATGCTCGGTCTGATGTAAATCAGAAATGCATAGTAATAATCTTAACAAAATTATTATGAGATTAAAATATTTTACTTTCCGGCAGAGCCATGATGTAAATTCCAAATCAGAAATTACTATACAAACCTCCCTTGATCTTGAAAATTAGCCTACTGCTCGGACTCTCGTTAATAAGAAATGGGACCCAATAGCAAATTATCTCATACCTCACGTTGAGTCATACAAGTCACGCGAACTCGGCTCTGCTTCAGATTTTTGTAAACTACGCAAGCCATTGTTTGGGACGTGCTGGATAGACTGGCATCTTAGAACCTTTTAAATCTGACTTGACTGCATTTATTGATAACGGTAATACTTTACTGAAATCAGCTTGTTATTCACAAGGTTAACATTAGAATAGCCAATCTTACAGGGAGCGCCACGATAGGTGAAGCACAGATAAATACAGTCGATGCTCACTATTATGTGCTTACATTCAACTTGCTATGGTCTTTCACACGAACAACTGCTTCAGGATACCTTGGCCCTTAACAGAGCTACGAATTGTGAATATAGGCGGATGGAGGCATAGATGGAAGAACTTTGCAGAATAATATTGTAAACTTCTGCATTGATATGCACAACAAACGCGTCTAGTCACATAGTCTATTTGCCTATTTTGCTTCAGAAGTGTGATCAACTGTAAATGTCCGATCTTGGTAACTATATGTATATGTAGCTGTGTTCCAGTAGCTATTTTCTATGTGGCGCCTCTAAGAGAGGCCGTTATTTCGTATATAAACATATGTAGGTGGTTTGTATCGTTCCATCAAGTTATGCTGTAAGTGTATCCCGCCCAATGTGTTAGCGATAAGGTTCATCATGTGATTATTATTTTTTTTTGTGAAAAATGAAGATTTATTATAATAATTATAATTATTATAATTGTCGTTTACATAATATAAATGTAATTTTAAAAGTTGTGGTAGCTGTTACCAGACATGATAAGTCAACCGTATATTTGTTACATTTTAAAAGAGTAGATATATTTATTCTAATTATTACCAGAATAGGAATAATTTTAATAATAATCTAAACCATATGCATATCGTTACTGAACATGCTAAGGAAAACTGATGTGTCAAGGCTAAATGTGTTAATTATCTTTTTAGTAATTAGTGTGATGTTGTGCAAAGGCTGAACTATGTTGTCTAGACACTTACTAGTCTCTCATTCGTGTGATTTGAAAGACTTAGTTTAAAAAATTAAAAAGAGCGACAGTATTGTAGAAATTATGGAATCATAAGTCGCCTGAGTAATGATGATTCTTCATTTTCTTTCCTGAGCCGATTGAGCGAGTTATAACCTGAAGGAAATTGTCAAATTTTGCCTGGGGCAAAATACCTAACGCAAAGTGGTTCGAACTGGTAATGAGTAACGGATTTTACCGGGCTGTTTTACAGCGCATTTCGCATGCGCGACGGAAACCTTAGAAGAAATTAAGTAGGCATAAACGGAAGTAACAAGAAGTAATGAGTTCTACTGGGCTCTATCGTCTGATGTAAAGGACAGTGATATTTAAGTAATGCAAGCGGTATAAGTCAACGTTTCGAGCGGAAGTTCATCCTTTTGCGCAGCGTGGAACAAACAGAATGACAGAGTTCAGCATGTAACACTCCAAGAAATTCGATATAATTTGGACGTTGGCATTGGATGGTGCCTGAACATATAGCATAACATAACAGCATATCATCAATCACTATACACCTCTGACCTAGCAGTTGAAGTAGGGGCTGGGCAGTTCCGGCCAGCAATAAAAGTGCAGCCCTCACTTTTGCTTCCTTACGACGTGATGCGTTAACAAACACGACAGTATTATCGGCAATAATATCATCAAATATAAGCAACATCAACTATACGGCAACAAGATCATCCAATAAACGTTTGTTCGAAAACAATATTTAAATTGGTAGCGAGTGGACGTTATTGATTGAGAAGCGAGATAAAATTAATGGGTGAGTTAGTGCTCTCGGAATAGTGTGTCGTCTATCCCATTGACCAGGGTAGTCACCGAAGAGGATCTTGGTGCTTGCCAAATTATAAAAAAGTAAAATAAAAAGGTTTTCGTTGGAGCATAACTAGAAAAAGCAAGATCAAAATGTCCCCTCTGGCATTGAAGTAACATGGTTGCATTTGGTTCTCCTTGCACGAGCAGGCTAAGGTTTGATAGAACAGAGTAACAGTTTGTTTGTTTGTTTGTATGTTGCGTCGGCAGTTTCCCGTCAGGAAATCGACTCAAGGAGACAAATGAAGGTCAATGATATCTCGGGCGCTAGGATTATTTCTTAACTTATCACTTAATTAATTAATCATTCAGGTGAATAATAATTGAACCGTTAATTAAATGATTTCTTAATGAAATAAGCCGTGACATATATAGTCAGTTAAGCAATTACCAGGCTAACTAATTACTCAGTCAATTGTTTAGCGTTATAAGGACCACCGTTCCCCATAAACCGTTTTTCGAACAACCGTTGAGACGAGAAACCAATGTTTTCGTTGATCCTTATAAGGTTAATAATTTCGATAATTGAAGTGTTCAATTGATTAGTAATTCAGTTAACTGGCTAATTAATTTTTCATCTATAAAATAATGCTGCATATAATTTAAAACAGCTAAGGTAGGAGGGGTTGGGGTGACCGCTTCTATGCTTACCTGTTTTGTTAATAGCTTCATACATGTACATTTTCATTTATATCTATAGCTGCCGTAAACTAAGTAACTAAGGAAAGGGCTAACTGGCGAGCGGTGGTCTGGCCTAGTGTCACAAACGGTAACTAGGAGCTGCAGTCAGGAGAGAAGGCTGAAAAATTCATAGGCTCACTAAATTTCTCTTGAATAATGTGTGAATTTTTTATTTGAACCGATGTGTTTCAAGGCTGCTCATTATATAGTAGTATGTAGGATACGCCTAAGGTGTTTCCCAGCTGAGAGTTTTACTATTGCGGCATGCTTTTTTTCCCGAAGGCAACACCCAATTGAAAAATGAAAGAAAACTGAACGGAATTAGGTTATTCCGCTGAAATATTCCTGATTTCTGCTCTTGTCAGTTTGTGATTATCTTTGCCAAGGAGGTGATATTTTTATTTCTTCGTCCGTTTGTCTTTCTTTCTGTCACCGAGACGACACAAAAGTTATGGATGGATCTTCATGCAGTTTACAGGAATTGTTATGTCAGTTAAGAGGACCACATGGCTTATTTCTGGAGTAGATCAGCGTGTCCGTTTTCATTCATAGATTGTCAGAACATGACCTAAAATTTGTGGACGGATCTTCACAAAAATTTAAGGAACTGTTAGAAATATCAAAAGGCACAAATGACTGAATTTTGGTGATGATTAAAAGAAGATCCTGTCTTTAGGGCAAATTTATTTAAATTTTTTGTTACCGGTGCCTTGCTTGGCGGAGGGATGCGCTCTCTGAGGGCTTATTTAGTTACAAAATGCAAGTGCAATTAAGAGACTAACAGGCGAATGTGCTAACACAGCCTCTATCGTCCGCCGATGACTAAGGCAGCTACCAAAATGTAGCATAAAGTAGATGATTGAAAATATCTTCAGGGATGCATTTGCCATTTTTATCTTTTTGATTACGTAAGTAACTTCTTGCACTTTTATCCTCTTCCCGAAGAACTTTAGCGTTAAGTATTCTAAGTCAAGATTCTATAGCCCACATATTTTTCAACACAGCCTGCAATGTCGAATTTCCAGAGCAAGTGTATGACTTGTTTCTTCTTCTTCTGTAAGACGTATGTTTTTTTCTATTTTGTTGTTAATAGGCATAATGTCATATTACCTACTTTTTCAAGTTACAAATTGTTTTTGGGTATGAAAATTATTCTATGACAACTTGGGAATTCCCTGCTGAAGTGCAGACTTCCTATATATTTTGGAAATCGAAGGTTTTGGGCATAAAATATAAATTTTGCTCGGTGCAAAAATAGAACTAAACTATCGGCTTCTTCGACGTACCAACAGTGAACGATCAAAGCTCGACGATTAGCTAGAACGTTAATCATGGAAGCTCGTCTAGGGCCCTCGCCTTCTTTCCTTTGCTGCTCCTTGTTTCCTTTCAATGATTACAAAAATAAATAATTTCCATCGGAATTTAGGCGATATTCGCAAACCTGTTACGCCAAAATGTGATCTTGCGGAGTATAGGTATTCGGCTATCTCAAGAGTAACCGGCTCGAGATCAATGCCTGAGACCTAATCTAAAGTGGCAACTGCAACACTCATGACTGATAATCTCGGTAAGTAAGATAAGCAGACCAGCTTCTCTCGTTCTCAAGATTCCAGTCGAAGAAATATTGCTACCGTTGATTCTCTCCAGTGTGCCAAGGTGCGTCGTGGTGCATCGTGTCGGAAAACAACAGTATTTTCACACAACAATCATATATAAGAAAATATCGTTTTGCGTCTGCTGAACAATATTGCGGCAAAAGACCTAAATTACTTTGGTTTGATCACAAGAAGCAGTTTCCAAGTTCAGTAACTTGTGCCTGTTTTATAAGAAACGGGTGGAGGAGGGTATTCGAATACAACACTTTTTTAAAACTTTGATTTAAGTTTAAAGTGTTAAATGATTCTCAAAGTAATTTTTGGGTAAATAATACTTATATTATTTGCACGGGCCTTTGGCCAACGTAAACTTTTCACTGACTTGGTGAACTTTTCTTTTGTTAACATAGTGCCCTGTCGAGTTGCCACGGTGTAGCAATTAAAAAAAAATAAATAAACAAACACCATCATCTCATCTACTAGCGTGGTCATACACCTAGAGTGTTACTTGATATGACCTGATCACTAAATTTGTTAACCCATTGCCGTAATGTCATGGAGTAAGTAATAAAGATGTTAATATAATATTATCATTTGTTAATACTGAAGGTTTCATCAGTAGCAACTTTTGGATTTATCGAATGTTCGCCTCACATTCATTTGTGCACGTTTATTTGCTCGGCTGTCGGGAGGGTTTCTTTGCACTGAAGCGACACAGAAGACCTCCCGCTGTCGGCATTTATCTATCATTATATTCTTACCTAAATAATATCTCCAGTTACCAAGTGCTGTTACCAGTTTATGGTTGCCAAAAGCGCCTCGTTGTTTGTCTCTGAAACGTTGATGGCGTCCCTAACGTTGACGGTGTCTTTAACGTTGACGGCGTCCCTAACGTTGACGGTGTCTTTAACGTTGACGGTGCCCCTAACGTTGACGGCGCCACTAGCGGTTACAGCTTCCCAAAAAGTTAAATAAATAATCTTTATTATAAAATCCAACTTCCTGACTTTTTCCAAGTTGTGGCATGTGCTGGAACGTTATATGGCAACTATGATGTATTCTCGGTACAAGACACTTAACTTTTGTAAAAAAAAATAACTAGGGAAACATTTGGATGACCTCCAGATAACACGTGCCAATAGAGATTACTTTGATGTATATAAGTTAAGCTGTCTGCTTATGCTCCTCACTTACATAGTAACTTATTATTTTCCTTTTAGTCCAGTGCACCTGGCCGTCGAAAAAGACGGAAAAAAACATGGATCTGTACCTCTGCAGGGTTCATACACTTATGGTCATAATGCTACAATGTAGTGTACATTATACGCAGGAGAGCGGCTACTAAATTTTCCTGTCAAGTTAATAACGATAGTGCAACCTATTCCCATTGGGTATGTGCGTAGTTATCCTGTGCTAGAGCAGCCCCTGCTACCATTGTAATAGATGATTTCTGCTGGTAAAACTTTGTTCAAAAATAGTTGAAAGAAACTGCTGGAAACATACCTCCTCAGGCCCTTAGGCGTGGACAGGATACAGAGAAGAATAATAGTCAGGGGAGGTCAGGCGAAATATACACTCAGGTCAGGCGAGATATACACTGAGGTCAGGCGAGATATACACTCAGGTCAGGTGTCATAGTTACCATGTATGTATTCAACTAATTCGTACACTATGATCACTAGAAGGAACTTCGCAACACAGGAAAAGATCACCATTTCGACAAATTCATCTTATGACTTTAGTCAGAAGAACAAAACATCATTTCTCTTCCTAAAAGCTAACTATAGTTGGGGTAATGGAATTAGAGGTAATTTCTGAATAATTTGTATCTCTCCTATGCCAATTAATTTCTGCCATAAATTGCAGAGGCGCGCCAGTGCAGCAATTGCATTATCCTGCACTCCACACGCCCAGCCAATCAGGCTAAGTGAATTTTGTATTTTGCCGCTGCTGGCCAATCAGAAGACAGGATATTATTGCACAGAGCCTATAGGTAAAAACATATTTCCACCCTGAATGCATTAGCACGCCTTACCGCATCAGCGTACTGTATAACTGTTAGTAACCACAGATCTACTTCATTTATTTGCTGCTAACACGCTTTACCATGTCAACAGTGTGCATAAACTATCTGCTTGCATGCATGGTCGATAGGTGGTGCGGAAATCAACCTTCATTTTAAATATATACGTATAAATACATCCTGTACAGACCATTACCACCTAGCCCCTGAGGATCTACTTTATTAGAGAAACGGGATGCGCACAACAAATTTCTTCTTATATATGACCGAATTTAAATACATTTATTAATGATTAACTAGCAGCCTTGTGTCCTTCAGAGCAACTTATGCGGGAGGTGCGCAGATTTTAATACTTGACAAATAACTTTGGAGTAACATTTTACGGAAGTAAATAATCAAATCAAAATTTTACATAGCGTGCCTGTTCAGAGCTTTTTAATAGTTTATGAGTATATAGTGGACTCAGTAGTCACAGAAGGCACAGTGGACTAAGTAGTCAGCAGTTTGCGTACCCATATAGAGTAATATGCAGTCAAGTTAACCTCACATCCCTGCTGGAGAAGCCAAGTCCTTGTGCACTGGTTCGTGTTGCAGATAGATGCCTGCTAATCCCATGATAGGTGCAAAGTTGCAGTCGACCAATGAGTGTCGGCGTTGTGTCGTCAAAAGTGGAAGGCTCACTTAGCAACTGCAACCCCGCCGGACCGCCATTTAAGCCAGTGCCCTCGCAGGAGAGTGTAAATTCCAGACCTGCCTACTCTGAGACACGAGTACTTCAAAATTACGCCTCAGGAGGAGAAGTGAACGCGTAAACTTCATCTTGCCAACGCAGCAATCTCGTGTCCAGCCACATTGAGTATAAGTAAAATAGAGCTGCAAAATGACAGTGAAAATGCAACTCGTTTGATTTCTCGCCATTTGTTTTTTGTTAACGTTGCATCGCATGGCAAAATAAATTCGATATGAGAGATACCTACAATATCTGCAAATCAACCGATTCCAGAGAGATCTGGAATGCTCTGGGTACTCTGGAAAAAGGTCTGATCAATTTATTGGGATTCCAAATTTCAGAAGACGGATGTTGACCTGTTAGTTACCCGAAATGTTCCTTCTTAGCTGTACTGTAGATGAAAATTGTCACGCAATACTTCGTTTTGTCGTATTATAGACAACGTGTTGGCACAGTTTTTTTATATGCAGACAGTTAGTGCTTTGTTTACAGTTTTCTTGTATTAGCGTTGCACACATGGACACAATCAAATTCAGTGTGTCATTCAAATGATCAAATACACACTGTATACTTAAATCATAACTTAATATGACATTATACTATTCAAAGTATATTTCCTGCTACTGGTACTTGAAAAATCTGACCTTCGCTGACCTTCTCTTTCTATACCCGCGTTACGTCATTATATGTTCTAGTTAATATTCATTTTTATTATGCAATTCAAGGTGATTGCTCTTCGACAGCCTACATAAAGACTTTAAGACCAAGCGAAAGCTATAATATGGAGCTATAAAATCAATGTGCTGCGTTATTTTTAATCTTACTCAAATGCTTTTCAATATAAAATTCGTTGATGTTACGAAATAACGCGCAATTGATGACGAATGTACAAATTTTCAGTTGGCATAAATGGTGGATCCCTGCATCATTGTTTCATTTCCATTATGTCTCACTGCTGCTGATGCGTTCATACACATCAGTAGTAGCTGTTTATTAGCGGAACCAGACGCGATCCAATGGGAAATTTTAATGCAATTATCATATATAATCCAAATTGTCTCCCTACATATACGTAGACAGCGGACAAATACTCGTAAGATTTCGTTAATTAAGTGCGGTTCAGTCACAGTTACAGGGTAACTTGCATTGTTTACGAACGGTTCATACGACAGCGTTGTGTTCCTCGTGCGCAGTGCAAGTGTTCGAACTTTCAGTTGCTTGTTCGCAGGCACAACTTTGTGATTTCTTAAAAATAGTTAGTGAAATGTAAGCCGTTAAGTGATGTTGCTCAGCAATTATTGTCGCTTGTGTAATTTTTCATGTTTTTTCGGATTTGCACTCAGTTAAAACACTTAGAAAGTTGTGCACTTTCGTAATACAGTGCTTTACCTTTGATTATGCAAATAGAATATTTGACTTGATTTTTCAAGATGAGTGTCTAAGTTTGAAATATCATTATTAACTAAATGTAAGGCTATGTGGCCAATATAAACAGTACTTGTAAAATAAATATTTAGCCATTGGTCAAGTTTATCATACAATTTGCTTTGTTACAATTTTTTACTGTTACTTCAGATTATGAAATAAGCTAATAAAAACGTCATAAAGAGGAAATAAATACAAGTGAACAGGAATATTGTTATTAAACGTCCAAAATTAGGAAATTATAACCAAAACAATTCAATAAACACTGAAATAAGTGTTCCGTAGTTGATTATGAACATGGCATTGTCCATTTTTCATGATTTTTAAGTCGATTATCAACAGACTTTGTCAGGTTTTATATTTTAGATGGTGGAATAGAATCTGCTGCTGTTTTTACTGCATTCCACAGGCTTACTTTGCTCGAAAACTGCCGACTACCTTCATAGACCTTCCTTTTGATCATTGCCCAGAGGTTCTCAGTGGGATTTAAATCCGGGCTATTCGCTGGCCAGGTCATAATCCTTTTTGATTTGAATCCTCCATCCGCAAGCCAGTTAGCAGTGTACCGTGCTCGGTGTGAAGGAGCATTATCGAGCTGAAATACCAATTTGTATCTGCGTACGATAGTCTGTTCATCAAGCCATGGAATCAAGTTGCTTCAAGAAAGTGGCAGTACCTTTCTGCATTCAGTTTAACTCGTTCTACCTCTTCATATGGACCAATAAGGGTGTCACCTACTATACCGGCCCAAAACATTATACCTCCACCACGTTGTTGACGCTTAAGCCGTGTCTGTTCAGGTCGGTCATGGAGGACCCATCCAAACGCCTATCCATCTGGACCATCAAGAGTGGCTCTGCATTCATCAGTAAATGAGACAATAGAGAAATCAATTTTCATGTTCTCCTCAGCCCCTTTGACCCTATTTTTTATGAGTTTTTGTTTTAAGTGGTCGTTTAATTGTCTTTTTCACTTTCCGTAACTTTTGCAGAACCTCACATCTTGTCTTTCTGCTTAGTATTGGGGCTCCAGCGTCTTCAAATATCGCCTTACTTGTAGAATGTGGTTTTCTAGCAATAGACACCTACAAGTGTCGCATATCCCGAGCAGTCAATTCTCTCGTAGAGGCTCTATCCAGAGTTTTCCGACTGACCTTACCTTCAATTGCATAAGCCTTGATTGTTCGGTGATCACGCTGTAACTCCTTGGAAAACTTGAAGTGTTGTCTTACCAGAAGCCAATAACGAGGACACTTTGATCTTTTCTTCACTTTTTGAACTGCATTTCTTGCCCATGTTAACTAGAGAGTGATGTTGAATAATCTGGCTTAACAGCAGATCCCCGTGTGATATGCAAATGTTGCCAAAACGTGGGGTATTGTTCCGTTTTCTTTTTCTCTAGTTGTTTTTATAGTTACAACATACCTGTGCACTAACTTACTATCAACATTTTAAATGTTTGACACTTATCATGAAAAATCAGTAAAAAAAATTGTATTTACATAATCAAAGTTAACGCACTATAGTTACAAAGAAGAAAGAAAACATTACGACGGTTTGCACGTCCAAAAATATATCAGAGTGTGTGAGCTTGATTTTACAGCAAAGTCACCAGGTAGCCTGGAAACATCTAGTAGCCACCACCGAGAAACGTTGCTCTAACTGTCTAACAGAACCTAAAGGCGCCCCTGAAACTGATATGCTGACTTCTTGGGTGGCCCAAGATTTTGGTAGGGTAACGCCGATTAGCCAGCTCTGCCAATGACGGCATTTCGGGTTACAGTTTTTCAGGTTGCAGGAACTTGACCATTGCAGGGCAGGTGACTAAATATGGTTCCTTGCATAATTCTATTCGTACCAGAGCTCTCCTACAGCCGCCCGGTAAAAAGTTAACCTCATCTTAATCAGGTTGCGCTGCTCTGCTTGCTACGGCTGTTCTATTTTCCGTAGAAATACAATATGGTCAACACATGATGTTTGTAGCAAGTTAACATAAGCTGGTGTCAATAGGCTCGACTGTGTTGTAATTATAACACTCCTGTGCCATATGTCCATAGCCTATGCACTCCACGATTTAGTACTGTTGATCAGTGTACTGTGGGCGCATAAAGAAACAACACAAGCAGCTAACCTCAACTGTACCAGGGCCACTCTTCACATCCGCACTCGCCAATGATGCGGGGATTAGCAACTCGTAAGTCGTTCATGCTACCGTATCAATGCTGCAGAATAGAGATGTATATCGGAACGACGTGCAAGCTGGTCGTCTTCGCGTCAAGCTGTGCGTGAGATAGCATATAGTGTGGCTCCTGCGTGACATTACAACGCAATATTTCCACTTCCTGAGAGGACTGAACATCACAAATATTCCACGTAATACATATTATCAAAATGTCAAAGCTATGGCAGCAATGTTTCGTAATTTCTCGAATGAGAACATGATCTTGGGGACATGAAATCATTTTTGACATTCAAATTACAATAAAAACGCTTGGGCCTGGACGTGGAACCAGGTAATATCATTATTCATGTATTATGATAATGACCCTTAGTTACGCGTCAAGATCGCGCAAGACGAAGTCGATGGAGAGGCAGTGTACTGTCACGTGGCTAAAACAAAGCCAAGCGTGACGTCACAATCCGTAGCAGCCATTTGCGGTTTAGCGGGTTCTCCAAGGTAAGAAGATCAATTTCTCTGATTGGCTGTGGTGGTTTATGCCGTCACTGATGGTTTTGTTTTCAACTCCTGAGAATGAACTGCGACAGAACTTCTCAAACAGAGCACAGGTACCCGAAACGAGACTCCCTGAAATGGAGACACTAATGAAACGTAAACTGTATACAGAGTGCCATCAGTGGGGAACTGGGGCATATTGAGGACTTGCAGAACAGTGTAGTGAAATTTAAATCATAGTGTACACAACTGTACAACGTTGCAATATTCAATGATTTTAGCTTAAAAAAAATGTTTCCCTGCTGTAGGGAAATCATGTTACTGTAAAACTTGTTTTCACAAAACAAAGGACATTTTTGACTACATTTAAACTGTTCCGTTCTGTTCTTTGTTCACTTTACTTGCGTTTGAGTATTGTGAGCGTTTCCTAATATCAAATAGCAGTGTAAAGTAGCAGAGTGCATTTTAAAAGCACCATTGGTTAGCGCAAAGCGAGCTCAATGGAAATTCTTTAGAAAACTTCCCTCGGAGCCGCAGCTTTGCATTCTAATGCTCTCATAATTCGTAGCTCGCTGTGAAAACAAAGACGGTGTCCGGCGTCGCCTGAAAGAAGCGGTGGCGGACACGTTTTCTGTGGTTTGCTCTCGAAATTTGCCCATATTTTTACCGCCGTACCAGCGCGAAAGGAAGGACAAAGAGTGCCAGGGAACTGCAAACTGAGGGTCGAGTTTTATGGAAGAGGGAAAGGGCTTTGTCCTCGGCCGGCGTTCTGATGATATTTTTATGGCTAGGTGTCGCAGAGTACTCCTTCACCGCTGCAAAAGTTTCATTTAAATGCTTGAAAGGTATTAAAAAAAATTTTGATGCGGAATGAATTGAGCCATACTCCTCTCCAACAAATGATGGTTTTCAGATCATAACAAACAAAAGTTAAATCCAAAGTAGCGCATTGTGTAAAGTGTCCTGTAACGTTTTATTTTAAACGTGAAGGTTCTGCTGTCTAATATTGAATACTTAAAAAGTAATGCTTATTCTCCGAGATGACACCTGAAGATATATTGTTTTCAGGGAATTACTATCAGCTGCAGTAAATAGTGTTAAGGTTCATGTATGCCACATAGGGAGCAAAAAACCTTGCGGTGTCAATCCTTGAGGTCTTCACTTACCCCTCCCTATCAATAACTTTGTGCACGGTCATCCGTCTGACCTTTAACCGTATGATGATGCCAGGCTCTTTGCCAGCTCGCATGGAGGAGAGCAGATGCCTTAACTAACTTTATTTAATTCCACTGAGGCACACATGCACCTCACTACTATTTAGTGCTGGTGACAATTGCATAAAAGGGATAAACTGGAGAGCTATTATGCGTAGTACAGTAACGCTTTTGATCTCATCTGAGAAGTTACTTCACTATTGATATTAACTCTCCACTTTTAAGCTTGTGTGAAGGAAAATTACTTTTACTATTATGAACTGGTAAAATGAAGTGAAACAGGTCTTTTACAAAGCCAGGCAAAAGCCACAAGGCTGTAAAACGTAGAAAAAGTTCCATAAGCTTATTACTTGCAAACTTATAGACTAATGCAAAGCGTAAGCTGTATGAGCAAAGATCGATGCTTGCCTGGGCAGAATAATGCATAATTTGTTTCTATATTTTCAATAACCGGCGGTAGCAGTGACTAGATATTAGCATTGGAATGTTAATCTTTGCAGCAAGCGAATTAGCCACAAGTGGATCATAGTCAGACCAGCGTTACCTTGATTACTCGCGAGAACATCACAGCAGACAGACCAACAATAATGCAATTCAGAATGCAACATTAAAAAAGCTGGTGTTGACAACACTCGAAGGCAGACCACCTATTTGAGTAGAACAATAACTTTACTTGATAACTTAATTAGCATTGGGTAATACCATTACATTACCATGTTACCGTAACCTCTTCCATTAGGGATGGAAGCTATATGGGAGCGACTATGTGATATAGCTAACAGAAAGTGGCAATTTTTCATTTTCTATGAAAGGAAAATACGTTGTATTCGCAAGTGGTAATTTTTTTTATTATGGTGGACACGTACAGCTCAACTGAAAATGGCGAATTAAATTTTTTCATCACAGAAGAAGAAAAATATGATCTAATCTAAAGTAGTAACTTAACTTTGTAATTGAATTAATAATTAGAAAAGCACGATATTGCATGTTTAGGGTTAGGAATACATTTTTTGTTATCATTCACTTTGAAGGTTTTTGATCCCTGAGAGCTTCCATATTTAAATAAAAGTCCACATCCAATTCTTTGAACAATTTTTAAAGATTATTATGATTTCGGTAATGCGGCAGTTTTCTGAAAATTTATACCAAGAAGCTAAAATTCGCCTATCGAATGATTTATCTCAAAAGAATTAAGCGCGCATGAGAGAAAAAACTAAGCAATTGTAATCAAGATTCCAGGATCTTTTTGAAATTCCCACCTGAGACCATTATTCCCACAAATATCTAATGCTAATCTGGAATTCGGTAGAGCTTGTCCAACTATGTTACCGTTGCTCAGCAAATGGATAATGGCGAATATCTAAGTCAGACAAATCAAATTTTACTTTTGTTTTAGGTATACTTTTCTTTTGTGCCAGAATCGTATCGTAGTTTCTTGTTACTATATCACTTTTATCACCGCCGTGAAGAAGGTAATGATATGTAGATATTCTTTGTTTGTCTGTCACTAAGATACTGTGACTTCAAAAGTGATAGACGGATTTTTATGAAATTCACAGGAAATATTTGGTATGTTAGGAAGAACAGATGATTAAGTTTTGCTGAAAATCTTTCCAACCGTTTCTTCGTTTGTTTTTAGTTTACTACTTGCTTTTTCTCTCGGTGATAAATAAATTTTCACGAAATTTGCGGGATTTGTGGGGCACGTTACGAACAGCAGCTGACCAAATTTTGCGATGATTTGTCAGTCCGTTTGTCTATTGGTCTCTATGTTTGTTTTAATGTTTGTTAGAACACAAGTCAAACAGCTATCGCCGGATCTTCGTGAAACTTTCAGGAATGGTTTGAAATATTAAAAGGTACAAATGACTTAAATTTTGATGCTGATGGGTTCTTCCTTACGTGTGTGCTTGACTATATCTGTGGGTTAGTGTTGCTCAAAACATAACTCGAAAACGTACTGACGGATCTTCAAGAACACTACATCAACTGTTACTAATACAAAGAGGCACAAATGAACAAATTTTACTGATGATGAAAGCCAATACTGGTTTCAGTGCCAATTTATTTTTGTTGTCAACAATGCCTTGCTTGGCGGAGGTATGCGCTCTCGGGGCGCCTCTTAAGTTAAAACTAGAGCTGCACTCGGAGACCGCCAAGCAACGCAATGCTGAACTACTACAAACAAACAAACAAACAGATGGAAGGACAGTTCATCATCAAAATGTAATCATCTGTTTCTTGTGACATTAGGCCCGATTACACTGACACTATTTTGGACACTCTGAGTGTCATAACGATAGGCACATGCACAGTTGCGGGGCTTGCGGAGGGCATCTTGAGCCTCACTCCGACATTCTCACTTCCCTTCTTTGTGACACTCTGCCCGTCCCTTGCCTCAGCTTGAGAAACTGACAGAGCTGTGCCGCAACTATGAATGTTGCACAGTTACTGACTGATTTCTGGGGTATGTTTGTGGCGACCCTCTAGTAAAGCATATAAAAACCGGACCATTAAAGAAACTGCTATCAGTGGCATGCAAAGTAAGTTACCAGAACTTCAACCTGGAATTGATGTCGATAAGAATTAAAAATAAAATACAAAAAATCAAGAACCAGCATCGCAGAGAGTGAGATAAAGTTAAAAAAAAAAGAACTCGAAGTTATCTGGGTCAAGCATTGAGGATATATACGTGCCGCTAATTTCGTTTCTCCATCTATTGAATTTTCTAGACGCAACAGAAAACTATAATCAATTCTAAATCTAAAATCGTAACAATAAAATTAACTAGAAATTGTATATCAGCATTTATTTTGCAATTCAATTTAAAAATTTTTTCCACCTTCCTAAAGCTCGTCAGACATTCACCTGTCAACTTTTTCAATACAATCCGGGAATAAAACCTGGTCACCGCATAAAACACTGTATTAAAATTCATCGCAACGTTTCGACCGAGTTACATTGGTCATCATCAGGTTTTTAAAATTAAAAGTTCAAAATTTATCATCTGCAAAAGTAAAGTGAAGAATAACTATAACACAATGAAATTTAACTGATAACCTACCTATTTATATTCACGTGAACTTCATACTCTATCCTAATAT
>LQNS02001155.1:5830013-5850463 GCA_001587735.2 Parhyale hawaiensis
TAAGGTTGTTCTTCGAGCTTTATGCTTGAGTTTTTGACCGTTGTTTCGCAAGCGATCATTAAGGTCTCTTTCAAAGAGTCCCGTTATGGGTACGTCATTGAAGCCATTCAAGTACTTGAATGTTTCTATTAGTTGCCCGCTGAGTCGTCTTTGCTCGAAAGAGATCAGACCCAGTTCTTTTAGGCGACATTCATACGACTTGTTTCTCAGCTGAGGTATCAATTTCGTTGCTCTGCGTTGGACTCTTTCCATTTGGTCGTCTTCTATTTAAAAAGCTGCACTTCGGTTAACTTTTCAGTCTACGCAATTTTCTTCGCCCAGAATTTCTTTTTTTTTTCATGAACGAGCTGCGCTGGAACCCGCCACGGTTCTGGGCACACCAATATCCTGCCAGCTGCCCAACTTGCGACTTCAAGCACAGCCGCTACCAGCACTCCTGGTGCCAGTACTGCTTTTGCCAGACTTCTGTTGTTGCCAGAACTCTGTCACCTCACTCACCTGTTCCACCGTTGCCAGACTCACAAGTCTGTCAAAGCCATAAAGCAAAACGACAATTATTATCGCCGACTCGGTGCTGTTTACGGCCTGCGCGGTCGTTGCTTTCACAAATAGCGGCCTCCATTTGGGGAGTTTTAGTGCCGCGTTAGTGGAGTCTGCGACGCCGATACTGCTGGTGGGCGCGGCCCTGAGGCAGAAGGCTTTGGTGACGTCACGACCGGCCTCTCTTGGCATGCGCTTCATAACAGTCTTAGCACTGGCCGAGAAGGTTAAGACGCTGTGACGTCAGCAAAGGGGGCCAGCTGTGACGTCACCAAGGGAGGCCAGCAGTGACGTCCCCAAGAGAGGCCAGCAGTGACATCACCAAGGGAGGCCAGTAGTGACATCACCAAGGAAGGCCAGCAGTGACGTCACCAAGGAAGGACAGTAGTGACATTACCAAGGGAGGCCAGCAGTGACCAGACCGCCCAAAACATTTCGTGTGGCATTGACAATTATAAGCTCAGGTGCCCTACTCCAACAGTAAGAAACTGTTTTGTGTGTACAAAAATCTCAACAGCTATGAAAATTTTAGGGACAACTAGAGCCAGCTAGGACAAACCCTGTCCGTAGCTCAGCAAAACCTTCAGGAACGATAAGAGGGTATACAGGCTGCAACACAAAACAACCACCACAACAACAGCCGCAGGGACAGCAAGCCGACAGACAACAGCTGGTGCCACTTGGATGCACAAGACAGACACAAAGCTGGTGCCGATACCGCAACCACTTTTGCTTCCTTCAGAGAGCTGCAAATGTTTCTGAAGAAAGACTTATCACACTAAGAAAAATAAACAAATAAATAAAATACCAATTGCTGGGACTGATGGAACCCTCACATCCAACTTTAAATACTCCCTTGCTATTCGTATAAAAAATTGACTAGGTAGTATCGGTAGCTAGTGAGAGTGAACGCTAACATTTGTTGGGTTAGAGAGCTAGTGAGTAAGGAGGGTACCTGATAAATTTTAGTTCAGAATGTGACATGCAGAGATTCTTCAAAGAGATTTGGCTTTTCCTCAATTGTTCTTCCTATACAGCATTAAATACTGCAGAAATACACAGCTGCAGGAGGGGTAGCAGTAGCTTGCCTCACTCTGTGTATGTCTCCAACAGTCTACAAACCATCCTACAATTTTCCGCTGGTGCAGACACCCTGTACACAGCTGCTGCAGGCAGCACACAATGTACCGCAGTGTTCGCTGCTGTAGACACCCTGTAGACAACCGCTGCATGCAGCACAAAATGTATCGCACAGTATGCTGTTCAACAACATTAGCACTTAGAGATGTAAGGGATTAACTCAGGCGCCTCCGCCCCGAGCTGGTGGTGAAGATATGGGTCGTGGCCCACTGGAATAAGCAAGAAGAACTAGGGCTTTTAGGGATCATCTTTGAAAAGAAATTCTTAGTGAACTACTTAGCCAAATCTTGGCCTATGCAGTTCATCCTGTCTAGTTTACCCCCATTAATGAAATCAGTGGCCGATCTCTTCGGCGAGAGGATGTCGAAGTGTGCTACACCCGCACTACGGCTGGCCAACGAGCTCTTTCTATTTGGAATGATCTTCCCGATTCACTACACGATGTGACTGAATATGATCAGTTCACCAGACTAGTATTGTCGCACTTTGAGATACCCCAATTACTGTACTAAAAATTTTATATGTGGAAAGAACACTCTCCCATCTGATGCCCCAAAAGACAATTATTCACCGATATATTGTTATCCCGCATATATAGCGGAGTCGCAGTCACAGTGTCGAATTAAGTTCGTAACGCGTACCATATTTCTGATTGTAATGTGTCTGTTTTATTGTGTTTTTAAGTTTCAATGTGTTGATCACACGTATTATATGCTCAAAATTTTAGCCCATATAAAACGCGCACCGTATTTCCAAATTTCAAACTGTGGTATGTTTGTTTTAAGTTTAGAATTTTTTTTTTATAGTATATAGAATAAAAAAAGTATCAAGCAAGAATATCTGTTTAAACTGTGCTGCTTCTTTAGTTTCTAACTGGTTAACACTGACTACCTACTTGCGTAAATCTTGTTAAATCTTGTCCCATGTAGTTTTTATGTTGTTACTTTTAAGAAGGGATGCCTCAGGGTGCTGCACCCCTAATTAGTTGGACACAGCCTCCATATGAGGAAATAAATGTTTTCTTTCTTTCTTGACGTTTCAAGTGTCTAGTGCAGCGGCTATGTGCATAGACAAGAGAAACCTGGTAGTACGTTAGAAACTATTTCAATTCTGAGGGAGCAGCAGAGTTAGCGGACGAACATACACTACCTTTCTATGGCACTGGCAGTGCGGCTGAAGCCATCCTTTTATATAGCAGACTATAAAATGGCACACTCGGTAGTTTGATAGGTGTTTCATCCTCCGATATATATTAGGATACACGTGTGTGGCCCTGATGATTTACTGGACATTAGGATACACGTGTGTGGCCCTGATGATTTACTGGCAGTCTAGCCGGCTGTGAATATTTCTAGTAATTTTTCTTGAAGCGCCTTAGGCGTCCTGGCGTTGTTTGGGTCTCTATGCGTGTCCATGGACTCCAATAGGCGTGTAGTTTAAATAATATTAATAACTAGAGCGCTTCGTGGCGAAAGACCATTACCCGCGAAAAAGAGCAGGGGTTGAAAGTGCTGAGTCTGCAGATTTTACCTATCTAGGTCAACCCACCTGACCGCCAGCAAGAGAGTGTGATGATAGCTGCTATTATTTTGGCTTTACAAGCAGGCATACATACGAATATATCCACAAATATAGACACGTACGGAACGAAAACATAACCTTTGTCGCTTCGTTCCCGGGAGACAATAATTAAATCTTAAACTCACCGACTCCCGCCCGCCTGCATGCCAATATTTCGCTCAATAGTAAAAGAGCGTCACGGACGACTGTCTTATCTAAATGCAATATACGATGACTCAGCTTATACAAGCTCTACCTCTGACCCGGCCCTGTGCAGCACGTACTAATGCACTCACGCACACTGATGGTCACAGCTCCTCTTTACATGCCTCACTAATTTTACAGATCAGCAAGTGGGGAGGCGGTCAATAGGCTCCCCTCAGTCAGAATCCATAATAGCCATAGGAGTGGTATTGAATACAGCAGGCAATACCAATAAGTTGTAGTATTGGTTACGTTATCTAGCTCAGGCTTTGCTATTTCCAGTCAGAGGATCTCTTTTTCTCTCTCCCCTCTACAAGAGTATATAACAACTTGTGCAATTTTCTTGAAGATCCGTTCACAACATTTTGAGTTATACTGCTAACAAACGCTGAGACAAACATACAAACGAACAAACTGATCTGCACCAAAATTTAATCATTTATGTCTTTTAACATTGCTAATAACCCCTATATATTTCATGAAGATCCATTCTTTATTTTTTGAGTTACTGTGCTAACAAGCATAAAATTAAAAACAGTGACAAGCGAACGAACAAACGGATCATTAGCAAAATTTGATCATTCACTCTTCGTTATATACCTTATAACAACCAACGTTAATTTCATAAAAATCCATGCATAACTTTTTGAGTTATGGCATTGAGAAAAATGAGGCAAACAAACGGATGGACATATCCTCACCAAAAGTTAATCATCTGTTTCTCCTAACATACTTAACTATCCCTGTGAATTTCGTCCAAAACGGTTGGTAACTTTTTCAGTTATCTTGGTGATAGACAAACACACAAACAGACAGACAAACACGACGAAAACATAACCTTTTTGGCGGAGGTGATCATTTTCGTTGTATCATATCTACCTCCCGCTTTTCATTGTTTTCAGAACATTCTATTCACTTTGCTGGCAGCGGATAACATTTATCAGAGGGCCAGTTGCGTAGCCAGGATACGCCACGAGTAAACAGAAGGGGCAGTGTTGGGCATTTTTGCACTGAAGTCTTTTTGAAGCGAGTGTGCTAATGGAAAAGCAACCACCGCTACTGTACGCTGTCTGAGCAAATACAATGACGTCTTAAGAACAGAAGATTTCCCTGTTACGAGTGAAGAAATTAACCAAATCTGTTTTCTTTTACTATACCGCACTGTGTACGCTGCTATAACTATCGTGTTAAACAAAACAGAAAAATAATGGGCTATTGATCAGTATCCACAGGTTTCGAAATAGTGAGAAAAAGTCGGATACGCCAACTAAAAATTGAAACGTGTGACCTTATGGAGGGCTAAATTATCTGTAAAATGTTGGAAACAGAGCTCATGCAAATGCACAAGAGCACATTGCAAGGTGTACCGTCGTATTTCTATGTCACTAGCTGACCCGTGAAACTTTCACGGCTTTTCAACTCCTACAGACGGACCCGTGAAACGTTCATATTTTAGCATGGTAACACCACACTTATTCTTCAACTCAGGGACTCGATGTGTGATATATCAAGTCCATCCTCTTGATTGATTCTAATATCCATAATTCCCTGCAGTGGAGTAGCCAGGGGAAGATCGTGGGGGACACACTCAATCCCTAAAAGTTACACGCGCCCTTCTCTGGAAATGAGGCCTTGAAAAAATGTACTGCATAGGGCCAAGCTTTGTGACTCGCTGCCCCCCCCCCCCTCCGTTGAATATTGCTAGCAGTCTTAGTGCCCACCCCCACATAGAAATATTTCAGATCCCAAGCCGTTCATTCAGAAGAGCCCAGGGGCATTAAAATTATTAAAAAGACCTTGTTCAGCTGCATAGGACTGCTGACCTCCGCGTATCATTGAACCCGTGGAATATTTACTTAAGTCAGCAGAACCCGTGAAACGTTCCCTGTCTGGCTTAAGGCGCTTCAGATAGATCAGTGAAACCTTCATATTGTACCATGGCAATTCCCCATCAACATCACAAAAAACACCGAGATTCGATGTAGGATATTTTATATGACCAGCCTTTTTGCTGACAACAATTACTGAAGCTGCCTCCGTCTAAATGGACTCGTGGGATATATTTATGCGTTGCTCTGTCTAACTGGACGCGTGGAATTCCTTTGGTAGTAAACCACGATCGCTTAATGTTAAGTGACAATATAGTGTGACTTCTGATTCCCTTTATCCGACAATAATTCGCCCTTGTGTGATTAGTGAATTGTACGTGGGAGGGAGCTCAACAATACAGTGTCTTGTTTGCTTTTCTTTAGTACTGGGTTTCTTTATATAGACTGTTGTAATACACCATTACTATTGTGTTTAAACTGTGCTTTAGTGAGTTTTTATTACAAAAAAAATCCGGATTTGAAAATTGGAGAGTAAAACATGGGTAATGGGGCGTAACCCCTTCTATATAATGTAGTTGAAATATGAGCATTTACTTTATTGATGGTTTTTAGTGAATATAACTTTCCCAAACAACGAGAAACGGGTGTGTGTGTGTGTGTGTATGTATATAGATATCTGAATCATACGTTCAGAGTTGGGCAGTCAGACCGATGCACAGCGGACATTGACTATGTTGGATAGCTTTAGCTTTATAAAATAAAATAGAAGAAAATCGAGTAAGCCCACGATAAGAGAAACCAGTTCAGGGCTGCGGTGACCGAACGTATTATTACTTGCTAAAAAGTGTGAGTGGCACATGGCAATTGCTGAAGCAGTACTTTTCTCAATTAATGAACTACTTCATTCATTGGCTAATATGAGAGGAATGCCTCAGCTCATAGGTGCTATTATTTTCCAATACAGTAATCCCTATTCTCTACATCAGAGATTACAAAATATTAGCCGTCCAAATAGTAATTTTGATGACGTATCAAAATGTTTTTTTTATTAATTTTGAAAAAAGTTGTCTCATTTTTTATTTCATTATTTTTACTATTTTTATTATTATTTAACAATTATTCTCTACATCAGCCGTACAAATTGTAGTTTTGTTAATGTATTTTAGTCAATGGGTTTAATGAAATCTGGAAAAATTTCAAAGTCATTTTTTACTTCAAAGAAACTAGCTACATAAAATTAGGTAAAATATTTACTATTTAACATCTGATAGTTATTGGTATGAATATTGTGGCATCTGTTCTAATACACAATAGATACCTGTGTATCTTTAACCTAACGTTTTATTTATAATAGGATGAACTTCCAATATTTCTTAGCGAGCAATTTCCTATGGCGTCAAATGCTTTTACAGTATCTAATTATTAGGCTAGTCGCTATCTTGGTATCAATACAACGGCTCTCTTAAAGGGATTTTACAGTACTCGAATATTATGCTAATAAAACTTTACGTTATGTGAGTATTTCTCTAATCGCATTTCACACTAATTACATTTTAAGCTAATTGAGTTGTATGGAAATAGAATTTTACGATATTCGAATATTGTGCTAATCGAATTTGACGCGCATTCATTGTTCCGTTAGTCGATCGATTATACCCTAACCGGAATTACTCACATGGGATGTATCTTGCATTCCACTCCTGTGGAAATCAGAGAACAGCTTTCTGATCAAAGCGCGTAGGCGTTAGCAGTTCCCGAGGAATCTCAAATTTTTTCTTTTCAGCGAAAGATTTGGAGCATCGAAGCAAGAATCTCCCCAGCAAAGGTTTCCAGGAGGTAATCATCGTCACCACAAAGAATCTAATTCCAGAATGTGCTACCTAAGCATCTGCCGCTTCAGTTCGTGACGATCAACTAGCGCGGGACATTGGGAACGACGCAGCTTTCTTCTGAGCAACAAAGGGAGCCGCAATGGCGGTACAGATATTGAGTGTGTGTGCGAGGCAACAATGAATACCATCCTCGCTTATCTTGTGCAGTGTGTGCACAGAATGCTGTGGTGCTGCTGCTGTGTTTAGACCTGAGGTGCGAAACATGCTACAGCTTCACACGCCTAACAGGTCTAACGAATGATTGTAAATCTATGTAGAATCAAACGTTTCCCTCGCAGTAATTGACTACGCCCCTCGGAATATTCGTTGTGTTGTACATTTCTCAGCTCGTCTACGCATCTGTTCTTCCACACCGAGGGCTCCCAGAGTATGGGTGTTATCCCAATATCGTGGGTTTTATCAAAAATCTCATCGGCCTTAGAAGCAGCTCAGTAGTGGGATGGCCGCTGGCGAGGAAAGAGAAGGTGTGTCGCTGCTGTCACTCCCCTCCTGGACTATACTGAAAGAGCACGTGATGGCAGGTAAGCCGTTTAATATGTTATCTTTATGACACAGTCAGTCACCGAGGCGGGTCGGGGGCTGTGAAGTCCAGGCGTACATCGGTTCTGGTTCTTGTATGAAAATTTGTGAGCTTCTAGTCTCAGAAATATGTGCAAGTTGTATGTCGCGGAAATTTTACAAGTTGCTAGTATTAGGAGTGCTGCAATAGTTTTTAATATTTGAAAATCTACAAGTTTCAATTCTCAAAAAATCTGAAATTCCTCTTTCTCATAAAATTTCAACATGATAAATTTCAGAAAACCTGTAGATTCTTTTTTAGCGCCACATCCCTAAGCTCTCATCCAAGGAAATCTGCAAGTTCCTCGTCCAAAGTAATATGCAACTTTCTCATTTAAAAAATCTGAAGTTCCTCATCCAAAAAATCTTCGAGATTCTCATTAAAGAAAATTTGGAAGTTCCTTTTCCAAGAAAATCTGTAGATTCCTCAGCCAAAATATCTGCAAGTTCCTCGTTCACGAAAATCTGCGAGTTCCCTGTCCAAGAATATCTGCAAGTTCCTTGTCGAAGAAAATTTGCGGGTTCTTCGTCCAACGAAATCTGCAAGTTTCGCGTCCAAGAAAATCTGCAAGTTGATAATAGAAGCTCGTAAAGACGAACGTATCGGAAACTAATTCAGTTCGCCTTCAACGGAAGATACTCCACAGGCTAGCCAGTATCGGGAAAATATAATACTGAGGATTTAGGCCCGGGAAAATGACACCCAGTTTGGAAATTGATCTCCTTAAAATACACAACATGTTGAGAAAATTTTGTGAGCCTGAAGCCCTCGCTGTAGGTTACGCTTGTTTTGTACAATTTTATTAGTAAGGCTCAAAACTTTTGCTTCCAGCCACTGAGTATCGGTATTCCTGAATTAAAAACACATTACCCAGAAACAAAATGTATACCCGAATAATAAAAGTGTGCGAAACAAGAGCGACCTACGTCGTGGAGACCCTGCCTTTACGCTTTTTCAGTAGTACCCTTTCCATATTTTCCGTTAACTATCCCTATATGAGTACATACATTTACGTGTTTTGCCCATATTTACAGGAATTTTGCTCACATGTCACCCATATTTTCTATGCACTTTAATACTTTCTTTCTGTATCCTACTGACCTTTCGCTTGTAATGTTACACGGCTGTGGCTTGTACCAAACGTTTTCCTGCTGCCGCAATAGAAAGCTATGTATTTCTATAGGTGTGTGCGTGTTTGTGCGCGTATGAGCGTGTGTACAGCGGAGTAAACTAATGCACTGACACCGAAGCCAGCAGCCGCAGGGCTTTACTTGTAAATTATATTTGGACGACTAGCTTTTCCTTAACTAAAATAACATTAATACTCTTGTATGAAAATCTTCGCAGTTCATGAATCATTAAGAGCTTCAACATGAGTATTTGCATGTGTGTTCAGCAGGGGAGCTTTTAATAGAGGTTTTTATCCACGATCTAAAGTAGACTTTTCAAAACACAAAAGAATGAATAATAATGGAATTTATACTTTTCTATGACACACTGGACTCCATCGTACCACACTGCACAGATTTCACAGTTTCTCCAGTATAGTCTTCGGTACCTGTACTGTAAATAATTTCCTTGACCTACATGCAAAAATATGAATGAATTTCACTCATTTCCAGAATTCACTGCACTGATTTCACAATAATTCAAGTATCATTATGTCAAGCCACGTAGCCCCTGAAATTTCATGGTGGTTAGATGAATTACTGAAATTCTTTGAAACTTTATGGGACTCTTGCAAATAGGTTTCAAATGCTCCTATCGGCACCATCTGAAGCAAATCTCCAACAAACTGCCCAAGTTCAATACCATGCAAATGCTTTAGAGTTTAGATTATAAAGTACAAACTCAATATACATATGTATCTCTATGAAACTCGTCAAATTTCTATTTGGTTCATTCGGAAGCTTAAAGTTTCTTTTTTACACATTATCGTCAGTATGGTATATATAACGTATATGATATACATATAGGCTGTGGTGGCCTAGTGGTACTGCAGTGGTGTTGTGATCGTCAGGTCCCAGTTCGAGTCCCTGACTCGACTGCTTGTAGTTATTTGAATGAAAACATAGGAGCGCACCGATTAGCTTCTGTCGGGATAATGCCAGGTCTTGAAGAGATAAAAAACTGTTTATATACATCTATATTATAAAAATATATTAATTTAATCTCCCATGTGGATCCCGTGCCGAACGTATTAAGGACGCAACACCTCGAGGTTTCTGTCGTAAGGCTAAGATGGGGAGAAAATTGACAATAAACTTAAAGATTTACACCAATGGACAGTCAGTGTCCGCTCGTTATTAAAGGCATGATGCAGGTAACATAAGTTTGCAGAGGAAGGTGCTAGTTCGACATTTTTCGATTATCATAGAAAAGTAGAAAATTTCTACTTTAATTAAGGTGCACAATACAAACTAGAGCACCAAAACCTAATCATTTGTGCTTTCTGATAGTATTAACACTTTCTGCTATTTTCTCGACGATCCGCTCATATCTTTTTCAGTTATGCTGCTAACGAACATTGTGACACACTCAAGTCAAATATCTAAACAATCCAACTGATCTGCATCAAAATTCAATCATTTATATCTTTTGACATTACAAGCAGCTCTTGTAAATTTCATAGAGATCCATCTAAAACTTTTTGAAGCATTGCGCTAACAAGCACAAAATCAAGCACAGCAATAAACACGCGAACAAATAAACAAACAGATCATTACACACACACGCACATACACTCACACAAAAAAAGAAATGGTCATTTACTCTTTGTAATAAACCTAACAACTCATGTAAATTTAAGGAAAATCTGTCCATGACTTTTTGAGTGATGGCATTGACAAAAATAAGGCTGGCAAACAAACAAACAAACAAAAAAATGAATGAACGGATTTTCACTAAAAGTTAATCATCTGTTCATCCTATCATACTTAACAATTCCTGTAAATTTCATTCAAATCCGTACATAACTTTTCAGTTATCAAGATGACAGACAGACATAGGGACAGACAGACAGTATAACGGACAGAGAAACCCGACGAAAACATGTCCTTGGCGGTGGTAATTAATCTTAAATGCAATAACCAACTTTCTGTATCATATAGATGCGTTTGTCTGAGTAGATGAAAAGTAAAATTTTAAAATTTGAACAAAATTCATTATTTTTTCCAGTCCACGTGCAAATCCCGTCCCTGCAAGCATTGAGACGAGCGTATGCATGCTTGTCCTCCATTGCTCACAAAAATGCCATAAATTAATGCCGTTAGAGCCGTAAATATGCCAATAATAATTCAGACACCAGTTCAGGGAACCGTGAAGGCAACATAGGCAAGACTGCCGCCGGATTGTTGGCTTAAGACCGGAAGAAATAAGGGAAAATATTGGGCATTTTCAGCTGGGCTTCCAGGTAAGCTTGAGCCTTTCTGGACTTTATCTGCCATAAAAATTACGTTCAGGAGCTTACAACTTCTGGAGATTTTGCGCCTGGAGGATTATGGAAGCATTGGGATCGCAGTCCATCCTATGATAAGGAGAGGATCATCCCTCCGAGGTCTCTATGGGTGGGTGATTTACAGCCCTAATTTCACCAGCAACACAGAGTATGCGTGATTATTTTCTTCATTTCCTTTTTCTACTGGCGGTCTTTGATTTCTTCAGTTTTTTTCCGCTCATAGGTGGCAGAGGGTGAGCTATAGGTCGTAGTAAATTTCTTCCAATTTATGTTCTAGGGTCCTAGGCCCTCAGAAAGACCCCGTTGTTTGCTTCAACCGGATGTCTCTCCTCAACCCATCTGTTTAATAATCCAACACTAAGAATGACCGTCGTGTATTTATACATTTATTTGTTCGGTGTCACACTCTTATGAATAGATAGAGAAAAATTTTTTCTTTTTCAACGTTGAAGTTCACTCAATGCAGATACATACTGTATATACAGCTTCTTTAAGCACTCCGTTGATCGTCGTTCGTAATCTCTTCTGAGGTTTCCTTCATCCAATATTTTTTTTCGCGTTCGCTCTTAATGAAATAGATCAGCGAAAAAAAGGCCAGGATGTAGATTTCGTAATCAACTATGACAAGGTTGCAGAAAGTTAAAGTGAAATCCTTACCCCTTTATTATCTGAATGCATTTCTTGCCCCGTTGGAAATTTTGGCGATCCTGTTCCCTTCTGATGGGATTCAGTAAGCAATAAACCATATTGCAGAAGAAGGCTAAATTTGGAATGCAGTACTTATCGCTATTAACAATGAATGCAGTTCTTGCTCTTATAGCTCCTCTTGCCGTTCCCGTGGAGTCTGATATTTATTACCTTTTTCTACATCGAAATTATATTTTCTGTTTGTTTACGATGTACACATTTTGTTCCAAATCAGCGAAGCGTAGAGGAACCGATTTATTCCTGTTTATTAGACGTAGTATTTCCTTTTTTTCCAACCTTTCGGGAGGGTAAATTTAGATCTGCTGAAACTATCTCACTATGTATTCTGGATACGCCGAGGCAATGAAATTCGGTGTTGTTTCAGCTCTTACATATACAGCTAATTTTTTGTATGTCATCTAAGAGAAGAAAGAAGTGTGCTGAAGACGAATTGACGTGTACTGCTCAGAAGAAAGCACACATCTCTTACGATAATGATTTCAGTTGGCCGTCGTAGCTTTTTCCTCTATATGTATTTTAGTAAGGAAAGTATAATCAATGAAGAAGTGTCATCAGTCATTACAATTTTTTTGTGAAGATGAGGTAAATCATTGAAGAGAAGATTTTGCACCGGCCCATATAAAGCAAATATATCGATTATAGCGTGAATTTTTGCACGCGCGGATCGAGAGGTAATAACAATAATATGCATATTTAGGTACACATAGGGATATGGTATATAAGGAACAGCTTATTACTAAATTTACACCAGATACAAAATCAAGCAATATATTCATTACAAGCTACACTTCATTGCGGCCCACTGTTTGGCCCCTGTTTGGAAATAGTATGAACTGCCATCGGCTATACATGTTTGATACTATGTAGCCAGGACCATTATGGATCACCTTAAGTACTGTTTTGTGTAATCAAATTTTTCTGCCCTGAGCTGGTGACCGAGAGCACATTTTCTTGTCTTGACGTTGAAGCAATCAGCATACTTTTGTCCTCGGCACATTTATCAGGCGCCGAAAAATACCTTTGTCACTATAGGTTACACGCAGGCGTCCAATAGCAGACGCTCCGAAACTTTCTGATTAGCATGTCGCCCACTGCGTGGAGCTTTCACGTGTCTCTCTCTATTTCCTAGTTATCACGAGAAGCATTGGCGTTTTCATGACCCAGGTAAGAGAAGCTGTCCACATAAGTGAGATCGACACCGTTGAGTTGAGTGACTTTATCGAATGGTAGGTTACTTCTCATAGGTTTATTGTAGATACAAACAGTTTTAATAGCATTATTTTCAATACGCAGTTTGCAGGCCTTTCTCTCACAAATTGAAACCAGTTTTTGTAGACCACTGGAATGGTGGAAGCAAGGCTCATATCATCAGCATAACTGAGCGCATTTACTGCGTAACCATTAGTATTACACCCTACTTTAGCTGGACACTAATCAATAAAGATAGTTAAAGAGAATTGAGGAGCGTAAGCCCCTTGTATGAGGTTAGTCATACCAAATGCTGATGATGTTAACACTCCTCATTTGACATTTCATTTCTGAGTCTGAAACCAACATTTTAGCGTCTTAACAACAGATGTAAGGAGGCATTTGTTTCTCACGCTTACAGTTAAATAGAGAGTAATGATGAGCTCGGTCAAACGCCTCCTGAGCATTGAGAAGGAGGAAATGTCAAGGAAATGATTTATAACCTGTTTGAGTGTAAATGTAGCTATTTCCGTTTAATGCTGGGCTTTAAAGCCAATTTGGTCTGCTGCAGTCATCATGTACGCTGTACGGTGACATTCGTCTCTCAAGCACTAGTTCTACCACTTTAGAAAGAGAGACGTTGCCACTGCTATAGGGCGATAATTGCTTAGGTCTGTCACACATTTTGCTTTATTTTTTACAATTGGTGTTATAACCTTCATCGAGTCACCTGAGAGGATTCCCAAAGTAAAGCACGGAGGGAGCAGAATTGCAAGGAGCGTTACCAGTTTAGGGGGAGGGGGTCATATTTAAAGGCCTCAGCTGAGATACACTCAACGCCGGCTGCTTTGTCATTCATTAATATTTTCAGCTACTGACTAACCTCGTCTTCAGATACGGTGCATTGTTCGTTAGAGGGAACCAGATTATCATGGATGCAATCAACGTAACCTTTGTGATTATTTATTGGCAAAACAGTTCATAATACCAGCATAAAGACCTTTTCAAAACTGCGTAACATTTCATTCCTCAGTGACTCAATTCACTGATTGCGTAAAGGAGTGGTCTTTTGGTTTAAAATTTTAATTTTTTTTTTCAAAAATCAATGGTTATATTTTGCATAAGCTTGCTAGACAGCTTTTGTGCACTAATCTCATTTTCACGTCTACGCACTTGCTTGAACGCAGTACAACACAGATTGTGCAGCCTATTCTTTTCCTGCCATATATGACCTGTGCGAGGCCTGTCTGCCTCCCTCCACGAGTTATAGGCAGTCTGCTGGCAATGAGATGTTCACGGACACAGTCATTCCATGCAGGGACATTTGCCTTTTTTTTTGGGGAGGGGGGCGTACCAAATACATGACACCCAGATTTAAGAATGGCAACTTGTATGTCCGACAAGAATTGGCATAGCCCAATTTCAGTACCTGCATCAATTTCAATGACAGTGTCCACCATGCAGTTATTCAAGCAATCCTATCAGGCGCGAACAAGAATCATATCACGAATCCGCCAGTTAACATATTCAGTATTGTTGTGTTTTTGTTGTCTCTGTACTGGAATTTTACTTACGCTAAAATTGCAGCGAAGAGACAAGTGGTCAGGGAGTGGAGAATGCTCTCCTAGTTTACAGTTAGTAACACTATGCAATAAATTCATGGAAATAGCTAAGTAGTCAGGCCAGCTCACCCCGTCCCTATCATTAAAATGGGCAATCGTGTTTGAAAAATAAAAATAAAGAATAAATAAAAAATTGTGAACACTACATTATACTCTAGGAACATGACGCTCAGTGTGCTATACATAGTTGTCCAGGGCTTGTGTTAAAGTTTCCTGCACTTGTTGATCAACACCAAAAGATGAAACAGGAAAATGCTCATGTGAGCAGATCCTTATATGGTTTCCTCGCTCTTTTGTATACTACGAGTCTCCTCTGTCTTCTTTTTCGGATTGTACAGAGTGAACTCTAGTGAATAAAGGCTTAAAAAGTCAAAGTAAAGTAAACTTGACCGTACCCCAAACTGGGAAATCCGCATGCACTGGTTTGTGCTGCAGATATAGACCAACAGGCTCCATTGGAATATACGGCTGCAGTCGATCACAGATGTCTAGAGCTATGTCGCCAATGGCGAAAAACTTCATACGACAATATCTGCGACCCCAACTCTGTCCATTACTGGGAAAGGTCAGTAAACCAACAGTAGTATGCAGACCGGATGCCGACCGATCACATCAAGCGCACAAAGATTTTGCCTATCTTGGAGCAAAGTTCGAGCATGCGGCCTTGAGAGTCAAAGTCAGACGCTCTAATCTGCTGCTACTGCAGGCCTTAAACTAGGTATGCAAAAGGGATGGGCTACGAGTATGACCTTGGCTGAATAACGAACAGGTTAACTCAGGTAAGTGTTAAGCCCCGCCCACTCCTATGACGTCAGGTAGAGAGGTAGATAACAAACAGTATTAATTAGTTCAAACTTGTTACTTGCTGCATAAATACGGTGAGCATGGGCTTCCATGAACAAAAAAAAAAAAGAGTAAACATTTCTACACTATCACAGCTGTTAACTGTGCAATGCAAAAATCAGTTTGCTTGAAACAAAGCGATAAAATGTCGAGCGAACAGGCTGACAGGCGAAAAAATCAATTACAGCAACATAGCCACGGCTTCCTTAGTATTGATATGGCTTATTTTGTAATCATCAAATACCATTTTACATACTAGTACACTCCGTCATGAGAAATTACTGCGGAAGAACATGGCTTACAAGGAAAAAAAAACTACAGTAGCATACGTATAATCGGGGCAGGATTAATCGCTCTAGAAGTAATTTAATTCCAAATTTATAAACTTTATTTCTGATATTTGCATTTTAAAAAGCTTTTCTCGTCAAAATATCACAAATGGTTAAACGGGGGAGTGTTTTTTTTACTAGTTCATGCTTCATATATTAGTCGTTCGATGGCGGTATTTCAAGTGATAAAATATTTCCCCGTCGACACAACATTTTCTTTCGACTTCTCAGAGAAGATCCTAATTATTAGGGTAACTTAGCTAGACATGCGTTCAATGTTTAAGAAGAAAGATTTCGTTTCCCGTTTCATGACTTCTTTAAGAGAAATTGGCGTTTTCTGTGGTTACATGGAAAAATCTGGAGGGAAAACTGCATTACTTATAATTATTACGTAGTAGTTCATCATTTTACGGGGGCAACAAGTATTTGAAGCACAGTATACGTTATCGGTGAGAGCGAAAACTTTGTATACTCTTTTGCTGCCAATACTCAATTTTTCACTACTCCTGAGCTTTAAGAAAAAGATAAAGGTTTACTAAGTTATTTTTTCCGTGTTCAAAATAGACGAACATCAATTATCAGCCCATGGTAGCGGAAATATTGTAAATGAATAAGGAATACTATTGATACTTGTGCAACATCGACGATCTTCTCTCCACCTGGCGTCACATGAGTAGATGCGCCGAACAGTCTCAAAATGGTCAAGCGATGAGTTAACCTGTTAACATAGTTCAGCCATGAGTATAACCCTAGCACTTTTGACGAAGAATTTAGATTACATATCTAAGATTACAAGACTAGGGTCCACGCCCGTCATAACTAACGGCAAAGAAGGCGCGTTATCTCTACTCTTTTTGGCTTCTGTCCCTACAGCCAGCGGCAATAATGTCATCGTCTGACTTGAAGGGTAGTAACAATGCTAGTCAGTTTGATGCGCTGCATATCTGTAACGAATACACAATAATAATACTGCTGCATTAGGACGATGAAAACATTTAAAGTCAAATTCGTTTCTTATGTGTATGCTCTGTCATCTATATTATAATTCTGCTTGAGGCTACATTCGTCCGTCCGTGTGTACGCCACTGAGTCTGCACATTACGCTTTTCACTGTTAGATAACGGCAGCCTTAACTTACAAGAAGTTCTGATTTTCGCTTGAAAGAAGTCCAGCCATAGCTATCATTTTTTTGGCGCTTCTTGGAAAAATTTCAGTCATTTTCAGAGCTAAGATATGGAGACCATTTCACTCGTATCTTATCTACCGCTTATCATTTCTTTCACAACACATTGTCTTCGCTTTGCTTGTGTCGCTCGACGTTCCCAATAGGGCCTGCCATAAACGTACTTAGGATACACTGCTGGAGAAAAGAACGGGTAGTGTTGGACACGTCGGCTCTAAGGTATTCTTTCCAGCGAATGTGCTGTATCTCAGGAAATACAATGACATCTTGCGAACAGAGGGTTAAGCTGCTCTGAGTGAAGACATTATCTGACTCTGTTGTAGTTTATAGCTATGGCATCAAAGAGAGCAGGAAAATATTGGGCTACTGATCAATATCCACGGGCACCGTAGTCGGGGAAAAAAAAAAAATATCGGGCACCTTGACAAGAAAATCGAAAAGTATAAGATTATGATCGGCTAAATTATCTGTAAGCCGTGGAAAACAGAGCTTAGAAAAGTATGCATAAATATAGAAGAACAATGCAACAAGTGCCGTTGTAAGCAAGATTCACAGGTGAGACAGGCTAGAGTCTGCTAGACGAGGTGTGCTAAGGTAGACAGGATTTCTTCAGGCGGACTTTAGATTTGACGGGGTAGGTTAAGTGACAAGCGCACTACCTAATGTCAAACGAAAGTAGGTGAAAACATTAAATAATCATGGAATTTCACGAGTCCCGCTAGTTTAGTACGAAATAATGGGAAATTCACATAATTATTCAGCTTCAATGTAAAACACGAATTGTATATCCACATGGGACCACAACTCATGTAGAAAAAATACGTACAGTGGATATTGTATTCAAATTGTGTTTATGAAGCCGCTGCAATTATGATACGTGATATTTCCGCAACATCAGCTCGTAAAGCTACAGCAAAAGTATTATGGCCAAAATGAAACTAATGGATATAATGAAACTTTTGTATGCCACACGGTAAACTCATAAGTACGGAAGAACAACGTGCACGAAGTATGAGATGCGGTCGGAGCGATGGACATATTATAAAACTCGTTATGTAGCAGCTCAAAAGCATACCGAAGAGTATGTGCTATAAGACTTAGGATGAGCCTATATAATCCTTGCTTTCGTAAATCTTACCGAGGATAAGGTTTGGCTTATTTTACAAGGGCAACATTTTCTCCAAGAATTTAGGCTTATGCCTAGAATAGGCGTCTGAAAAATATAACAAGATAAAAGTATAGAGATAATCATAGAGCTGAAATTAAATTAAAATTTGCCGATATTCTACTTTTTTCGGTAGGAGAGCTATGTTATACGTTAGCAAATGCGTGCTGGAATAGAGTCGGGAAAGAAGAGGAAGAACAGACCAGGGACTGTCAGTATAAGTAGAAAAGGAAAGCAGGCGCATTGGGCGCAAATACGAAGCCTGTTAGGCCTAACTAACACCAAGGTAACCAATAGGCATTGACAGCGAGTTAGGAGAGAGGAGAAGGGACGGAACAGGAAGCACTTCAGCAGATGACACGAAAAGAAAGACACAACAGGGGGCATCAGAACGACGACCTAAAGGCCTAACTAAGATTATAGTATTGCTGAGAGGGCGTAAATGGAAGGCAAAGAAGAGGAAAGTCGGAACGAAGAACGTCAGTAGGAGTATATGGCGGGGAAGCCGGCAAGACCGGTACAGAGCAGATTCCTAACTCGGGCCAAACTTAGGTAGCATTAAAATTGCATCTCTTTCTTTACGTATTGTAGCCCATGACGGAAATATATGCGTAAGTTAGAAACTTAGAAATAGAGGTTCTCTTGCTATCTAAAGAACAAAAAACTAAGTATTCAAGTAAAAAGTACTTGTATCTCAAATCCTCATAAAAACTTCAAAACAAAGTTTAATCACACAAAGCAACGGTCTGAACGCGACAGCTGCTCAATAAAAATGGCCTGTTTCAAAACAGTGTACCCGTACAAGGGTCACGTGCCACGTCAGCCTGTGACGTCACTTCGCTTAACGTTGCAATTCCGCATAAGGATTCTTTCTCAATTTAATTTCACAAAAACTGTATGCGTTAAAAATTGTATCCTGTCGTCCGCGAAGAGGACGGCCCAGCTTCCAAACAATCTGGTCAGAAACAACTTCGGAAAGGGGCAGCAACTTACTCCCAGTAGCATCTGAGCTCCTGCTTGGTATATACACGGAGTGAAAAACTCAAGCTGAATTCTGAAGTCTCCCCTATACGAACAGCATCATCTCTAGTGACGATATCATAACCGAAGCAAGAGCAATGTGGACAATGGATAAAAATAAAGTAAGCGAAATACACAAGAAGGCAGCACTTGTTACTGAGAAAAAATACGCGCTGCTAATGTACATGTGAGGCATTGGGAGCAATAAGTAGATTACAGAAAAGAAGCGTTGCATCTTCCAAGCTCAGGCGTAAGACGGCCAGAAGTACCCATCAGCATCTTGGACTTACTCAAGGAACTCATCTGCTATCAAATACGAGACTAGAATTTCTTCCTATCTCATTCTTTTGGTTTTCAGCTGAAGAATTTCTCTTGTCTAATTATTATTATTAAATCACACCAGACTGGCGACGTCGGAAAGGAGGAGATACCATGAGGATAACAAACCCCCACGCAACCAGCCCAGCGGGTGAAGAAAACAAATGAATAAAAAAAAGAAGATTCAAAATCACAGAGTAGCTCTGTGTACAGATTATTTAAAGCTGCCAATACCCGCACCAGCAGAGACAGAGCCATCAAGATCATTCCAAACATCTACACACGATGAATAAAACGAAAGGGAACACTGGCCCATACACAACCGCAACGGTTCCAAGGCAAACTCATGAAGAGCACCAATACGCCGAGTATACCTCACTCGAAGAAATGGATCCGGAAGAAACTCAGACAGTGAAGGACTGGGGAAATTATAGATTTTATACAAAAACAGACCCCACCAACTCTGCAACGATGCTCCAGATCACAAGGCACAACACCCCCCATCATCAACGCACATCGACGAACCCTTTTGTCAAGCAAACACAGATGGCAATCGGCAGCAGAACCCCGGACTACAGAGCAGTATTCCAGAAGAGGCAGGACTAAGCAATTAAAGCATCGACGTATCAATTCTACCGAGCCAAGCACCCTCCAAGCACGCCTCATAAGACCAATTTTCTGCGATGCACGTGAAACAACCTAACGAAAGTGGGGCTCAAACGTCAACTTTGGATCAAAATTGACGCCTAAGATTACCAAGTTATCAACCACAGGAAGTGATACACCATCCAGTATGAGTGCAGGAAAAGGAGGTCCCACTGTACGCGACCTGGACACGAGCATGGTCTTAGTCTTGCCCGCATTTAGCCTCATCCCCCACCTAGAACACCAGG
>LQNS02001155.1:5879513-5894404 GCA_001587735.2 Parhyale hawaiensis
GATCAGAGATGCGCTTTTTCAAAAGGCGTTCGATGATTTTGCTGACGACCGAAGTAAGACTGATTGGTCGATAGTTGCTGGGGCTCTTCTTATCCCCCTTCTTATGTATCGGTATTACATTAACTAGTTTCCAATCCTGCGAAACTTTTCCTGTTCTTAGAGAGCGATTAAATATTTCGAGCAGTGGCTTCACGATGACTGGAGTAATAATGCTGAAGCAGCTGCGAAGTGGTTGAACGTTTATGGCGAAAGTCATGTTCATTTGATGTAAGCAGGTTATTGCTTTCTAAATGTTGTACTAGGTGTTTTCTAAACACCTTTTCAAACGTCTTCACTACGTGGCTGGTCAGGGAGACAGGTCTATAGTTGGCTGGATCCATGCTATTTCCAGCTTTAGGAATAGGTGAAATAATTGCGTGCTTGTAGGTGAGTGGAGCTACTCCATCATCCATCAATTTCCGCCATATAAGGTGGAAATTGATACACAGATGTTTAGCTTGCACATCTTAAGAATTTTTGCAGGCACATCATCTGGTCCCGCTGCACTGTTTCCGCTAAGTTCATCAATGGCTAGTTCAATGCTTATTTTTGTGAACTTGAAGTCCGTTAGGTAGGTAGTTTGTAGTTAAATCAATTCTTGAGATTTCAGGATTTTGAATGTTGTCACTAAAGACTTTTTGATATTGACGGCTTAGTATTTCGCTCTTTTCCTGTTCATCCTTAATAATAGATCCTGTATCATTCACCAGCGGCCCGATTTTTAATTTTATCGAGGAATGATGTGGAGCATAGGCAAAAAATATTTACTAGTGCTTTTTATTTTTTCGATGGCTCTCTTTTATTTTTCCTGTTTTTCTTCATCGTGTGATCTTGCAAGCTGACGTTCTATCTCATCTAGCTTCTTTTTGCACTCGGATTTGTGTTGTAGTAATTTCGTTGACTTTTGGCATTTGATAAGTTTTGCTCGTTTCTTAAGTACGTAGTCCTTTACGGAATTTGTGGTGTCGGCTTTTATTAATTTTTTTTTTACCGGGCTAAGGTACTTCATGCACTTTTTCAATACAATGTTTTCAAATATCTCATTGATGCTTTAATTTTTTTCTATTGAGTTCTTTAGAAGTACGTCCCAGTTTACTGACTGCAGTTCTGCATTCAAGCCGTCCCAATTTATCCCTTTATCGTGTGCGTTCAAGTCCCGTAGACTGGAGATGGAGATTATTTGAGAGTTTTTCTACAGTCTATGGAAATCGCGTTCGCCTAGCTGATTCGTTATTTCAACAAGCCTACGGCCAGATAATGTTGTATCCTGAATTTCAATATTCTCAATTAAATACGTTTTATCTACGAAGAAAAAGTCTAAGACACTTTCATTTCTTGTAGGTGAAGAGATCATTTGGGTCTGTGAAAATTCTTCCATTTTATGCACTAAAGAGAGAGCCTGACCTTTTTCATCTCTAGTGGCCGATGATGTTCTGGATAGTACGAAGCTTCCAGTTTCATCTGGCGAGTCTATCGTTAGCCCTTTTAAAAAAGGGAAGTTGAAATCACCGGTTTTATGCAATTGATACTTACTCTGAACTTCTTTGCAATGCATGTTGATTACTTGTAACATTTCGGCAAATTTTTCGGTGGTACATTTTGGTGGTCGATAGCACACCACGCACATCAACCTAAGTTTTTCAATATTGACAACAATATAATCACACATTCCATTAGCGAATATCTGCTTTGTATGTGAACCAAGATGATCTCTTACGTATAGTACAACACCAATACACTTTCTATCTTTGCGGTCACTTCTTTGCAATACATAGTTTTCTATTTTAACTTCTGCATCGTTGACTGCATCCTCTAGATGGGTCTCAGTAACGGTAAGGCGTTTAGAACCTGCATCAGTTATTATATCCTGCAGTACCATTTGTTTTCTGTAATTTTTCCTTAACAGGCCTCGTATGTTTTTAAAGTATATTTTGCTAAGTATTTCATCTTTATTTGATTTCAGTTCCTGGTGTTCATTCTGTTTTTGGTTGTTAGCGTTTTCAGTTGAGTTGTTTCAGGATCCTACCCCCACAGTTGTGTAGGATTTTCTACTCTTTGTGGAATCCAAGGTACTCTTGGCCCTCCATGCTGCTCTTTTTCCATGTAATCTCCATGGATGAGATTTTTTCGTCGTGTCTGTAAAAATGTTACATATTTTGCAAATCTCACCTCACATCTTGATTTTACACACTCTTATCACGGTCATTCGTGGCAATATCTCTTTCCACAATGTTCTAGTGGTTATTTTCTCCGTACTTGTGAGTTTGTATTGTATGATTTTAGTTTTGCCAGGGTCTCCCTGAATTTTCTCCTCGTTCAGCTTGGGTGTGCCTATATGCTGGGCAGTGGGAGCTACTCGAATGGTTCCTTTCAGATGTATTTCAGGACTTGTGGTATCAAAACACGTGCCATTTCTGAATGATTCTTGGCACAAACAGGAATGAAAGAAATTGCATTCTCGTTTTGGGCTGCAACCTTGTCTGCCATATTTCATGAACCTAGGGCACCTCTTTGGGTGGAAAATTTGCATCCTCTGCCTGAAATTCCATATTTACATTGGTTTTGGGCAGATTCTTGGTGTATTTTCGCTTTTGGATATCCAGTCCCCTCCAGAGCTACTACTTTTCTTCACAGTGCTCTGTGCTATTTCATAACTGATTCCTATCACATCATGATCGCCGGAAATTTTCGCATATTTCTGCAGTGGTTCTTCTCCGGCCGTTTTGAGGCTTTCACCCACTGATTTCTTTGTATCAGACGCTACGCATTTTTGGCTTTGCGTAGAAACTTGTAAGTATCTTTCACAATTCCACGTGAAGCTTTTGGGAAATCTGTTGAACATGTCTATCATGCCCGGAAGTAACTTTGCACAAGCAGCAAAAGAAGAAATTTACATTTTGTGCAAGCAACTTTCGGTATAGTATTTGTAGTAGGTTCTCTAGCTATACCAGGTACAAACCCAATGCTGCTTCTCAGTGGATCTTTCATTAACTGAGCACCCATAGTCTTTCAGTAATCAAATATAGATGAATATCTGTGATATTCTACTTGCGGGATCATCCTTCTGTCTGCACGATACGCCTTCAGTATTAGACGTAGGAAGAGTAGGGCAAAGGTAAAGTTATAGTCAATTTGACCATGCACCCTTATTTGAAAACCCACACAATTGTTCGTGCTGCAGATAAATATCAACTGGCCCCAGATAAGTGTAGAGCTGTTTGCCGACCACAGATCGTCAAGAACTGTGGTGCCGATGACGGAAGGCAACGAAGAGCATCCCTATTCCAGGTTAGGGTCAGTACCCTTGTAGCGGCATATCCGGGCACTACAGTAGATTAGATTAGATAGGCGGCAGTAGACGAACCAAAAGGCCCATTCCCAACGAGACACCGGGACTTACACCCCGGCCCTCTATGAGCTATTGCCATTATGTTAGTAGGATGTAGAGGAATGGAGAAACGAGGGGAGAAAAAATGGAAGACGAAAGAGAAAAAAGAAAGGAGAAATAAAAAACAAGGAGGAGAGGAATCTAATCCAAAGCGATGGTCATGAATGCCCGCAAGCAGGATCGATGGCCGCTGATATGCGGAGCTTAATTATATAGATGGAGCGGAAGTGAGAAGAAGTCAGCTTAAAATGGCCTGGGAAGCTTTGGAAGTTAAGAGCTTGCGAGTCGTGTAGTAGGAGTTCTTAGCTGTGGAGGATGTCTCTCCCAATGTAGTAGACAATAACCGAGCACTATAAGCTCACCAAAAGCTCGCCTGCCTAGCAGGCGTCAACCAGAGACTTTGATTGTAAATACAGTGTCCCTTAGTGCTGCCCTGGAACGGGTCTCGGCAATGCCTGATGGGGCATTAATGTATACTAGACGGCCCTTGACCCGTTGGGTCACCATCACTATGTTGCTTCTCAAAGTTTTGAAAGGAATATTCAACACTATGCCCGTAAGCAAGGATGACATATATATATGGAGTAGTACAGTTGTATTTCCTGTATCACCTTACATATAATGTACATGGTTATGCAGCTGAGCTCAGCCATGACCTCCCCCCCCCCCCCATTGACGTAGTGTCGTTAAATCTGCAACTCTCAAATTTCTTTACCAGTCTTATAGCGAATATTGAATTTCTCTTAGCTTTAAAAAAATAGACTGATGCTAGTCTTCAATAATCTTACCTATTCAGTTCTTTAGGGCACTCGATGTTCATAGCAATCGGTATCCAAGTTACAACGATCCTTAAGTATCAGTCTTGTCCTGACGCCTGAAAGATACTGCTTTGCCAACAGGTTCCGTCAACTTGTTGACTCAGTTTATTTTCCCTTATGGAAGTAAATACGTACATAACAAAGCAAGTATAGTTCACGGAGTTTTAGTAAAATATAGAGAGATGTGCTGAATGGTGATGAAAACACGAATATCAGCTTACTGCCTTTCTATCAGGGAAAAATGGAACTTCTGGTCTAAAGAATTTCTACAAGTCCCTGCTACTTTACATTATTGCCATTTTTGCCGATCCCCCGAAAATATTTGCGAGCGACTTTTCAAAATGAAGGGCAGTTCACAAGAGACAGTCAGTAAATGGGAAAGCAATTCTTCCGAATTTCTTGATTTGCAATAAGTCACTCTGAGCTCCAGCGAACAAAGACGTCCTCGGCCTGTGGCTCAAATTCTCCCAGAAATTCTTCAAAAATTCCCCTTTAATTCTGCCAGGCAAATGAGCTTCCTTGGCCCACAGAGATACCGCAACCTTAGTTCCAATTTTACTTCTTTAAAAACCAGGAAACCTGCGACGGAATTTCTACGTGGGAAGGAAATTCAGCCCTGAGAGAACGTGAGAGCCTATGTAACCGAATAATGTAATAGCGTAAGTACCACTGTTGATGTAAACCGATATAATTTTGTTAGCTAACTTCCTGACATGAATGAGAACATGCTGACACTACATAGTGTTACCGAAAGAAGCTGACACAGATGATATTATTGAACTCTTGATAGATACTTGAGTCCAAATTGATAATTCACATTGATTCTTTACTCCACAGTAATGATATTATTGTCTAATTTTAGCCAAATTCATTAGGTGTGGAGGCCAAGGAAGGTAGGGAAGGTCAGTAAACTCACAGCAGTACGCAGTTCGGATGCTGACTGATGACATCAAGCGCCCCCAAGATCTTGCCTAGCTAGAAGCGAGGTTCGAGCCTGCGGACTTGAGAGTCAGTGTCAGATGCTTTAGTCTGGTAATACTTACTTCCTGAATGTTGTTAGTGTCCATAAACAGTGATAAGGGCCACACACATGAACCGTTTATCGAGCATGTGGCGGGATGCGGCTGCTACTACCACATTGCTCTTCGTAGGAAAGACTTTTCCACTCACCCGGTAGAGGGTTAATTAATGTCTGGCCAAACTGGGGCAGGGAATCGCTGTACAAACCTGTGTTTTATCTAAAGGTAACGTCGCCCTTGTGGTTACGTGGTGAAATTTCCCAACAGAACGGAGCTCGCGAATGCCAAAATTGATTATAAGTACCTCCGCCGAGGAGGTTATGTTTTCGTCTGGTCTGTCTACCACTAAGATAACTGATAACTGAAATTTATGGGTAGTATTTGGCGATATTTACAGGGATTGTTAAGTATTTTAGAAGAAACAGATGACTAACTATTGGTTAAGATCCGTTCATCCGATGATTTCTTTGTTTGCCTCATTTTTCTTAACTCAAAAAATTATGGAAGGATTTTTGTGAAATTCACACGAATTGTTAGGTATATCACGAAGAGTAAATGACCAAATTTTTGTGATGATGTGTTTGCTCGTTAGCTGGTCGCTGTTTTCTAATTTTATGCTTGCTAGCACAATAACTAAAAAACTGATGAATGGATCTTTATGAAATTTACAGTTGTTAGTAATTGTAAAAGACATAAATGATCAACTTTCGATGCAGATCGGTTGGTTCGTTTGTATGTTTGTCTCATGTTTGTCATAATTTTTGTTAGCAGCATAACTGAAAAGTTATGAACGGATCTTCATGAAAATTGCAGAAATTGTTAATACTATCAGAGGGCTCAAATGATTAGATTTTGGTGTTGATAAAAAGAAAGTCACGGCTTCACAGCCAATTTGAACTTTTCGTTACTGTCGCCTTGTCTGCCGGAGGTATGCGCTCTTAGAGTGCTCTAGTTATAAATCTGAAGTTCATCTTGTATCAGTAATTTATTGGCCATTTTAAACACTATTAACGCAGTAGGTACTGGAATGCCCTGTTCCGACACATTGCACTATATTCGTACACGTACATATCATAGGATGTAAAAATAATAATAATCTCTCCTTATGGCAATATGTAACTATGTGCAAAATCTTTTACTTAGTCTCCTCATAGTTATGTGTAATTATTTAGGAAATCTCTCAGTTAATTCATGCCACGCAATGCGCCACTGATAGAACTTTAGATAGCAGAACTTCCCCACCAATATGACGCACGCTACGCAACTCTCTGCTGTACATCTCATTATACTCAAGAGCCCTCCATATCTGATGCATCTGCCGCCTCAATGCCGCTTGCGTAAAGCAAGTGAAATGCGTTACATTTCCAGCCTATTTTGGAGTGTTCCATTAGATGCCAAGCGACGACACTTTAGTGCTCAAATGAAAACCGCGTAATAGCGACATCCCGCAATATGGAGCAGCTCCTGCTGCGAATGCCGCTCTAAATTTCGGCTTACATATATGTCAAGTAGCTGTATTGTATATTAAAAGTCCGATCTAACTCGTATATAAGGTATAGTGTTGTCCCGTCAACATCTGGCGTTATTCAGACACGAAGCTCAGGAGTGTTTTAATAAAATAAATATAAAGGGTCGAGTCAGAGACATGAACTGAGGAACTGTAGATCATCACATCGCCACTCTACCACTAGGCTGGTCATCTAAACGTCTCCATATCGGGTCCCTGACTCGATTCTTTGTATTTGTCTCTATGATAACAGATGTGCATCAGACACATACCATGCGGAGTTACTTACAGCAAGCAAGATTTGCGAGTAGGCCTATATGAAAAAATATAAGGTGGCAAAGAATTTACTCCATTTTAATCATACTAACCATCATACTCCTATTATTTTGACACAGAAGAAAAATGCAATTAGAAGTATATGCGGGGCCAGCACTGCCTTCATTGCCCATTTCCTACCTGGATGGCACGTGCCTGTTGGATATGCAAACTACTGAGACAAGTTTTTATATTGTGCATACCTACATGCATACATACACATCATACATAGATATCAGAGCTGGGACTACCGAATGAAATTCGGTATTTCGGTAGTACCGGCGGTAGATTCATCTACCGAACTACCGAATCTTTACCGAAACTTCTACCGATATCGAATGGATCTACCGATTGACTTTATTCGGTAGATTTGAATTTTCCGCGCCGACAAATGAATCTTCTTCGCTCTCTATGACCTGCAGTCCTTCCTAGAAGACATTAGAAAAATTCCACTGATTTTCGTCCAGTTGAGCTTTTTCACTCTGTATGGCATTTCATTGAAGAGAAGAGACGTTGCACCAAGAGAAATGGGCATAGTGTGTCATAATGTTTCGCTCACTCAACTTTCACGTGCTTCCGAGCTTAGTGGAGCGTGAACTGCTAGTAGGTGATGTAGTTTAAGGCTGGAAATAGGTGGTCTATGGGCTCAAGAATGCATTAAAAGGCTTTTCAAGCTGTTTAGTATGTACATCTATTTAAGGTGTTCTTTTTTTAAATCTACCGAGCCAAAATACCGAAACACTGAATGATTCGGTAGCTTTTTTGGGAATCTCCGAAAGACCGAACGGAATGGCCCGTTTTCATCTACTGAATACCGGTACCGACGGTAGATAAAATAAACCGAATCTCAGCGCTGATAGATATATCCTGCAAATTCAGACTTTAACTCTTCCACAATCAAAAGATTTAATCTTGGTTTTTCCTCGCGACCTCTTCAGGCTAATGCAAGGGCGTATACAAATGTCAGGCCTTCTGGCTTGCAGGTAGGACGATGGGCTCCCGGTGCTGAGGGTGCCGAGTACTTACAAGCCTTGATGAAAAAAGGAGACTGCCGATCCATGTGAAATAGCAACCCCCTCTGCTATCAAATCAATTGAAATTCGGCTTAGGGCAATGTTTCTTGATTTGTTTAGGTTGGTAGCCTTCCTTCCCATAGTTCGAGGTTCTCTGTACCTGCCTCTAGTTGCTTTACATATCTACGAACTGTCAATTGGTGAGCAACAAAAAGGCACAAACGTACTGAAGCGCATCAAGAATCTAAGGTGACTTTAACTCAAGCTTTTTAAAAAATAGAATGAATGTTTGCTTTTCAAAATTTCAATTTTCCACGCGTAAACTACTGGTGATCCTTAACGTTACATGCTGCTTCGAAGCAGTCACGGTACGTGTGACTTCCCCCATTTCTCAGTTATAAGTAAGAATTGTACCAAAACTTTTGCCTCGCGGGTGAAATCACCCATTTTTAAGTTATAATAATTGTACCAGAACTATTGCCTCACCCATATATAGCTGGTACGTGTGAATTCACCCATTTGTCAGTGATAACAACTGTAACAGAATTATTGCCCTTGCCTCGTCCAGTATTTCATTATTTTCTAACTCAAATGGGTTTATTGGACAATTTACTAAAATTCAATACTATTGATGATAAGAACTTACAGCTAGCTATATTTGAAGATCCAGAAAAGATGAAAAAAATTTAGTTACAGATGATGAAATAGCCTAACCAAATGATAGTGTACGGCCTATCGATAGAATGTTTTGGGTAATTTAAAGTCAGTCGGAAGCTAACAGCTGCTCCTATGGCATCAAAAGACCGAAAAGCCACATGCGCAACCCGGCATGACTTTACTTCTTTCGCTGACAAGCCAATTTCTTTCTCTTTATATGATTTCGCGTTATGCAAAGTTCCTTTTTTTCATGCTTTTATACCATTTTTCACAATCTCACAAACAACAGCTCTACCTGACATTTTTTGTTACTGCTGCCATTATCACAGTTACGACTCGGTTCCTTTTACCCGTTGACGTCACTGGGTAACTCGGTGACGTCATTGGGGTCCTTGGTGACGTCAGTAGGGGTGACGCCCTTTGGGTCTTTTAGTGACGTCACTGTGTCCACTCGTGAGGTCACGCGGCACTTGGTTGATGTTAATAGGGTTCCTATACAGCTACAATTACCTTTCACCAGAGAGAGAGCGCCTATTCACGGCAGACACCAGCTAATTTCTATTAGTGTTATACATGACAACCCACAAATTATTACCTCCGCCAAGGAGGGTATGTTTTCGTCGTGTTTGGTTGTTTGTCTGTCGCCAAGAAATCTCAAAAAGTTGTGAACCAATTTAAATGAAATTTACTGGGATTGTTAGGTATGTTAGGGAGGAGGAACAGTTGATTAACTTTTGGTGAAGATATGCCCATCCGTTTGTTTGTTTGTTTCGCTGCCTCATTATTCTCAATGCCATAACTCAAAATGTTATCGATGGATTTTGATGAAACTGAGATGAGGAAATTATTGATAATCATCTGTTAGTTCGTTCGTTCGTTCGTTTGTCACTGTTTTCAATTGATGCTTGTTAGCACAGTAACTCAATAAATAATGAATGGATCTTTATAAAATCTATAGAGGTGTTAGTAATATCAAATGACCTAAATGGTCACATTTTGGTGCAGATCGGTTTGTTCGTTTGTATGTTTGACTCATGTTTGTCATAACGTTTGTTAGCAGTATAACTCACAAAGTTATAAACGGATCTTCAAGAAAATTGCACGAGCTGTTATTACTATCAAAAAGCACAAATGATTAGATTTTGGAGTTTATACAAAGAAAATTATGGTTTCAGAGTCTATTTGAATTTTTTTCTACCGTTGCCTGCTTAGCGGAGGTATGCGCTCTCAGAGTGCCCTAGTTCAAACTGAAATCGCTTACTTCACCGATGCAACGATAAACTATAAAGCGGGGGAATGATAACTCTTCACGAATACCTAGATCATTAGAAACGTTATCACACTTTGACGAGCAAATCTGAGAACTCCTCTTTAACTCGAAATTTTTCCGGAAAGTTGGCCGATATCTATTACGCTTGTCAACAATAAATTTGTTACTGGGATTGTGACTCCAAATCTGAAGACTGTTTTCATCTCTCTCGGTCGTCCCGCTTTCAAGTCCTGCCTGTTTCGCATCTTGTAGTGCGTCAATGTTATTTCTTCTGAACAGCAGCAAGGAGAACACGCTTTCACTTTGAACTGAACTACAGTATATCTTCGAGAATGTCAATGACGGACAAGTAAAACCCAGTGTGCTAGCTAAGCTTTGGTTGCATATCTAATATTAGTACCATCGTTGGTAGCAGAAAATCACATGTTTATGAAAAAGAAGAAACTCTAGCAGAATTCGTAGCAGCCCCAGAAATTTTACAAATTTAGCTTCCGGGGGGGCTAACAATTCTACTAGGAGAACTGCGCTTCGTGCAACTGTATCTGAATGCTCACTCAGTATCGTTGTCATTATTATATAAGCCGAGGGAGAAGCTCCAAGGAAAATAGCACTCCTAATATAATAAAACTCTTCGTGTATTTATCTATACATTTTGTGACCGCTTTTAATGAAAGATAGGCCAAAATTTCAGCACTTCAATGAAGCAGATAATTGAGCTTCAAAGTATTATTAAAATTTCACGCTCGGGCCCCCACAGACAAGTAGCAAAACCCAAATGAAGCACTTTGCAACACGACCAAAAGCCGATGCCAGCAGTGAATTCCAAACACTAGCAGACCAAGGTACGAAGCACCGACAGAACTGATTAGTTCGTCACATAACATTCTCCAACGTGAAAGAGTGCGCGCCGACCGCAGCACGTGTAATTCTCCTAGAGATTTTGAGGGCAGGGGCAGAAGAATTCAACCGATGCCTGTCTTTTTTTTTTGTACACCTCACCTTATAAAACATACATAGCTCGGCTACTCTTCTCCTGTGAGACAGGTTCACCAGATCATCAGCGCACAGCCTGCTGGCTGAACTAACAAGTCGGTCCAAAAGACGCAAGTGTGTGTCAGCATCTGAAGCCCAGACCGGCGAGCAATACTCTAACACAGGCAGCAAAAAAGCATTAAAACATCTGCCGACAACCTGACTGTCACCAAACACAGAATTCACCTTACGCATGAGCCCAATCTTAGTGGAAGCACGTGACCCCAACCTCCTAAAATGCGGCTCAAAAGTAAGCTTCCCATCAGAGACAACACCAAGAATCTCCAAGGAGCTAGACTCCTGAAGCAAAGTGTCATCTATCTCCAGATGTGGATGCTGCGGTAGAATTATCCTAGACCAACAGATAATCATCGACTTGATCTTACTGGCATTCAGCTTCATACTCCAGGCCGAGCATCATGAGCTAATGCGGGATATTCAGAGACTGGGTGACAGCATTACGCATGCGGGGAGCAGGTATCAGTGCTATCAAAGTCAGCATAGCTGATCATCGTGTTTCCAAGCGAAGAGAACATGTCGCTAGTATACACAATGAACAACAGCGGGTCAAGTACGCTACACTGAGGGACGCCAGATTTCACCGCGATTGAAGCACATAAAACGCGGTCAACAGACACACTCTGCGTTCGCTCAGACATAAAATCGCGATTGATTGACAGAATCCTACCACCCACATCAAACGACTCAAGCTTGTATAACAGACCCTGTAGTTGACCCTGTCAAACGCCGTGCTAAAGTCCAACTGTAGATGGCGTGCCTCAGACCCACCATCCGGCGCAGACTGTGAATGGTGTGGCACCGACAAGAATGCGTCACAACAACCCAAACCAGTTTAGTGCGCTAACTGACCAGCAGGCAGCAAACCCGTAGCCTCAGCAAAACGACCAGGCTTGAAAGCCGCGAATTTCTCGAACACCTTCGACAAAATGGGTGTCGGCGTAATGGGTCGGTAGTTGGCGACATGGGGCGACACTAGACCCTTAGTATTGGGAGTAATATTCCCAGTACGCCCACATCTTGGAAAATTTCCTAACCGTATCAGGCGCCGGAAGATCATGGCTGCGGTACGCTCACGGAGCAGTAGACACAATTATTTCTTCCAGCTTGCTGCTGTCTTTCTTTGGCGGAGGAGTTTTCATTTCAAAGAAAACATTAGATGTACTGAAGACTTATCTTTCAGTAACTAGGATACGCGTCGGGAAGTTAAATTTAACTCGGTAATGCTTAGCTGCTTGCAAGGAGCTTCAATAGAGAAGGAGGGAGCCTTGTGGCCCAGTTACAGACTTGCCAGCGAGTCAACCAGATCTCTTATGGCTGACACGCTCATTGGTGAAAAAGACGGGGGAGCACTGAGTTTCACGAGAGAGCAGCAGGCGAACCGAGTTGCTGATATGCGATTGGTGCTTAAGTGACTGGCTGCAGCCATAAGAGACTCTTTACTGACATGCGATTGGTGCATGGGACAACTGGCTGACAGCCATAAGAGACTCTTGAGCTTCAACGGGCTAGGCTACTTGCTCCCTCCTTCTCTATAGAAGCTCCTTGGCTGCTTGCTAATATAAAATTTTCCGGTAAGTCATCTAAGGTGAGTGACGATTGTGTTGCTTAGATGAATTGAAAGAGAAAGCACTCATCTCTAATGATAATTTTACTTGACCATTGTAGCGTACCCTCCAAAAGCATATTAACAACGAAAGTACGTTAAATGAAGACGGGTCTTCACAAGTTCCTCACTCTTATTTTTGACAGCGAAGATACTTTAGTGGTCTAATAATCTCAATGTTCCCACGCCTCATAACGCTCGGAATTGGAAATAAAAGCAAGATGCATGTGCGGACGTTTGGAAATCATTCACAGGAAAAAAAAAACTCACACGAGAAAATTCCTATTCCCCATGAGCAAAATAAAGCCAGCCAGGGCATCCCATCACCTAGTGCAAGAAAACATAAGCCACCGCTGATACTGGACAGCGCGTGCCCGATACCACCGAACAGCGAACTCGTGAACAGCATCAGCTCTGCAGACGCGTATCTTGTGTATGTATATGGACAATAGCGACAGTGACAAGAGATGCCATCATTGGTTATTCTTTTGTAAAAGTGGGCAATACCCTCAACTTGCAGCCCAGCTACAGCAATGTAACTGCCTGGAGCTACAAATTTCCGCCTTTTTTATACTTGTGGCGGCAGTAACTCTGCTCAGTTAATAGGCCTATTTTCAACATACTGTATATATCAATTGCGTATGCCACGCTGTTAGTTATTAAGTTAGTTAACCAATAGGTACAGCCTTACCTCTGCTATGGTTTAATAAAGAGATATGAGAAAAATGGCGTATCCATAACACAGGCTCGGGAACAATAGTACATAGTAGATTTTAAGCCTGACTGAGAACATTATTTCCACTTGGAATCTACGATGCAGTCCACCATAATTGAAGAACAAAGTTACTGTTTTGTGGAATTTTCACAGGTCTCGATAACAGACCAGTTGCGTCACCATCTCCATCTTTTGTGCTTTCGGAAAAACAGGTGTTATTCAGCTGGTCATAGACCCCACGCTGTTTGACCGTCCACTTCTGCTCATACGGGTCTGCATTAGCAGCTTCTTTGCTTCCCTAAACAATATTCAACACTGAGTCTAAACAATGTCAATTTATATGTTGCGTATTCCAGTTGTATTTCCGGTAGCACCTTTGGATTTATCGTGCCCGATCTTGCAGCCGAGCTCAGGCTGTACTTCCGTGCCACGGATACAGCCGAATTAATTCTTCAAAGCCCCAATTTCTTCCAATCTTGCTTTCTCGAGCACGCAAGCAAGACACACAGAAGTATATAAATAAAGCTCACAGAGTTTTAGTATGATACTAAATGACCCGTGACCCGTTGGGTCGTCATCACGATCGTCTTCACTTTCGCAAAAAAGCAGGTGTTATTTAGCTGGGCATAGACCACACGCTATTCGGCCCTCATCTTCTGCCCGTCGAAGAGTGGCCAGTTCGGTTCACTATCAACAGATTCTTTGCTTCTCTAACGAATATTCAAGACCCAGGTTGTAAGCAAACTCAAATTATTATATGTTACGTACTTCAGTTGCATTGCCCGTGGAATCGGTGAATTGATCATGCCCGTGCTTAAGGGCCAGCTCAGTTTAACTTCCATATCACAGATACAATCAAATTAAACAGCTAATCCATGGAAAGAATGCGACTGCCCTCCAAATATTTCGAATTTCTTCCCTTCTATAGTTCCCTAGCTTTGATTATGCAAATACAATTTTCTGGCTTATTTTTCAATATAAGTGTCAAACATTTAAAATGTTAATTGTAAGTTGGTGCACAACATGGACAAACCTATCTTCCGAACTTTCCTTAGTCTCGCCATCAAGATTCTTTCTTCATATTTAACAATAGACTGTGCAAACAAATAGATGGGGTTTCCATGGGTAGCCCGCTCAGTCCGTCGCTAGCAAATATTTTCCTATGTCATCATGAAACTCATTGGCTTAACGATTGCCCAATGACTTCAAACCGATCCACTACAGTCGCTGTGTAGATGACACCTTCCTAATATTTAAGAATCAAACAGATTTTGATTTATATCTTGAATATCTAAATAGTAAACATCAAAATATCAAGTTCACTGCCGAAAACCAGTCAAATAATTCTTTAGCTTTTCTAAATGATTTAGTAACCAACGACGACTCAATGCTTGACACGGGGGTATACAGAAAGCCCACGTTCTCGGGCCTCGGGACAAGCTTTTTCAGTCACTGCTACGATCAGTTTAAGACCAATGCTATAAAAACCCTACT
>LQNS02001155.1:6066299-6080762 GCA_001587735.2 Parhyale hawaiensis
GCAGCGTCCTGTACCACCCCTGAATGGCGGACATTCAGAAGGTAATTAAGTACGTATTACACCCCCTCAGGCAGCCCTGTTGAGCTTCTGCCGCGGCTCTAAATTCTGTTAGGGTAGTCATTCTAATCAAATTGTGCATCCCTTTTGTGTGACTTATCAACGCAGATCACTGCAGCGTCAGTTAGTGTCCCATTCATAACCCCTGTCCACTTAATTAACATTGTTGTATATTTTACGTGAACACTCAAATCATTGTATGTACACACACGCACACTTACACGTAACACACATAATATCCCAAGAGTGTGCCAAAATTTTTCTAATTTTGATTCAAGCTTCAGTTCAGCGCCTCAACCAGCAAACTGGGCACTGGACCAACATAAAAGCTACTGGCACCGAGCAAGATTTAGGGCGGACGTACTGCGACATTGTGGCTCAAAATGTATTGCCTGCAGCTGAAGCAGTGTACTCCCTGGCCATCCATCACCCAGCGGGTGACACCTCGGCACCGTCCCTCAGTCCCGAACACCAAAGTTTGGTTCTGCAATTGCTGACTTGACACATTTCCTCGCCTCTCAGGCACGGACTGAAGGCAAGCTCAATCTGCCGCTCGCCTTCCCTATATTGTTTGTTTTGCAAACTGCTACTAGTGAAAATTTTATTTTGAGAATTAAAATGCGGAAAACTGGTTACTATTCTCATCAAAATTCATTGTCTGCATTAATAATGTTGAAGTTTGGATAAACAAGGTCTTTCTCAGCACCTAGGGAACAAATTATAGTATTGAGAATAGTGCTGGTTCTAACGCACAATCTGTAAATTAAGAGCACAAAAAAAGTGAAAGTTGCAGAGTTATCATTTGCAGGGGATAGCCGCTGTGAGATCAAAAGGGATATTCCAGTAAAAATAATAAACAGTTTTCTCATTTAAGTTCTGGCATAAACATATGTATTTTAGACTTGTGCTCTGTACCAAGATATCAGTGAAAGATATTACAGCTCACTAAAAAAGTTTATACTTTTCCTAACTTTTCTTTTAGTGTAGGTTGTACGGATCCGATACAGATGGAGGAATAGTTATAGGCTTATAATTCTAAATTAAATATTCTACGAGATGTAACAGGAAGAAGGCAATTACATCATTATATTAGATTAGATAGGCGGCAGTAGACGAACCAAAAGACCCATTCCCAAAGAGACACCGGGGCTTACACCCGCCCCTGCCATCTACGAGCTATTGCCATTATGTTAGTAGGATGTAGAGGAATGGAGAAACGAGAGGAGAGAAAAAAATGGAAGACGAAAGAGAAAAAAGAAAGGAGAAATGAAGGAGAAGGGGGGGGGGAGAAGAATCTACGCCAAAGCGATGGTCATGATTTATTAATGGAACAGCCTGATGAAAACGAGGTCAATGCGCCACCTTCTTTTACGAGAATTGGATTAAATATTATAAAATAAATGCTGAAAATATCTGTGCACGTGGTGAGTATAGTGCTGGCACCAAGGTAATGGAAATCACCCACATTATTCTGCATACAAAATTATGTTGATAGGTTGATGGCAGGCAGCAGTACTACTCACCCACATTATCCTGCATACAAAAAGTATGTTGGTGGCCAACACAGCGAATATTGGCACTCGAACGAGCCAGTTGAGATGACTTTCTTGGTGTAGGAAGCATCCGACGGACACAAGTTCCGCCTCCACTCCAGCCAGGCTCTGGAAATGAACATTTCCCTCCGTTTTAGCACCTTACCGTCCAAATAGAACTATTGTCGTGAGAGCATTGAACAGCGCAATACGAGTAAATATTCATCAGCACCATCAAAGTGTTTTCTTTCTTGCTGAAGAATCCGCTTGTATTAACGATGTTGATCTTAGGGAGAGGTCCAGGTGGTGCAACTTACGCCACCCGCTGCCTGAAAAATTGCTGAAACTGTACTGCTGACGCAGTGGGAGGTCCAGGAGCCATTATCTCCACAGTGGACGTAACCGTTTGCAGCTGGTTAATCTGGTGCTTCCAGTAAGTACTGGTTCGGTAAGCCACTAGAACATTGCAACTTCAGTAACCTTGCAGGAAGGTTATTTTACCACACCAGCGCTTGAGAGGTTATGTGGTGAGCAGACAAGGAGTGGAAGCATCATTTTTCTTACAGCTGATAAGAATAGCAATCCAGTTTAGTTTATGCACCTACAATTTTTGTTTCGAGGGATGGTCAAAATTACTGGTGACTCTCGGCATAAAACTGCAAGTACGTATATATAATTGGCAACAGTCCACTGATGCTTCGTGGACAATCATGAGTCACTTGAGAACGCATTCAAAGTGTCATGTTTTTTATACTAAAGCAGAAAGAATTGCTTTGACCATTCCAATACATTGCACCCGAGTTTGTAGTATATGTTTCCAATGAAATTTCATTACTCGACTGCAAAATGCCTAGAATGACGATTGCGTCCTACAGACATGATGATTCCATCCAATCGTCCAATATCTGATAATTACATTCCACAAAGATGCTTGTCTGCGCAATCTCTGATACAAAATATTTCACCATCTGATATGACTGAACTTTCACGACTTAATACTCCAACGATCACTTAGACTTCACTTTGCACTCCGCATCGTCAGTCCGAGTGAAATATTCGCAATTTTCTGCAGCAATTTCCCGAGGAGTCGCAACAGCGACCAACTAACTCTGGTGTCTCTGATATTCAATTACTCTGATGAAAGCAGCGGCCCTGCAGAGCAGCAGCGAGCAAGACAGCTCTGGAACTTGACACGTCGCCACTTTCAGAGGCGATCGAAGCAAATAATGGAAGTTTTAAATAAGAGTTGCCGACTTTCAACAAGAAACTTTTCCCTTTGAAGCGAGAAATATTTAGCCTCGAGGCTGAAACTCAACCTGATTGGTGCCTATCGGTATCTATTTCTCTTAGAACGTTGCTATTGCTGGAGCATAAGCAACTAGAATTGTTCCGAACGATGGTTCATGCTTTTACGTTTGTGTTTTCAGGAAAATTAGCATTCTCTTTGAACACCCTTTCAATTTCCTGAGATTGAAAAGGAAATCACTTGTCAGTTTATTCTGCGTGCTCACATTCTATAAAAGAAACCAACTAGTGATAAATTTTACGTTTAAAATTTGGGAAACTGGAGGACGAGTTTAGAGTTGATTGTGAAGTGGACACAGACTCAATGTTTTTAGTGGTAAATCTACATCTTCTAGCGCTGCTGGGTTGTCTCTTTGTAACACCTCTATAGCATGTGCTGATTAAACGACTTCATTTTCTTGAATTGCAGCTAGCAGAGACCCTGTAAAAAATATACATAAATATATACATTAGGTAGTTCATTGGATCGAATCACCTAATGTATTCTTCTGACTCGATAAATATTAGTAAAACTGTGAGCTACCTACATATACAGTGTAAGCCAAGGCGAGATAAGGATTAAAAAATTTGTGATATACAGTATATAAAACAGAATATATGGCTGGCAGTATGGCAGAAAGGATCCAGGACTTATGCTCCGGCCCTCTATGAGCTATTGCCATTAGTCAAGAATCATGACGACTTCTGGGGAAAAAAAGAAGAAAAAGAATAATAAAATCAAATTCTTCGTAGTCGACTTGGACGGTCACGCTGTAGACTAGTTGTAGCAATAAGTACCGGTACACGGGCTTCTATTTTGGTACACTACTTTGTGCTCGGTACTCACCGTACTGGGGAGTGCGTAGTACCGCGCTAGTGCCCACACCAGGATGATGGGGATGCCAACGCCTGTGGTTAAAGAAATAGGTATTAACATAGTTCTCAGCATATTTTCTATCAATTTTTGCATATTATCATTTGTTTTTGTCATTAAAATCCAGCTTACAATGTCGTAAATATAAAACATATTTCGTCGTTGAAAGTTGGGATGCATTTCCTTATGTAAAAACAGCTAGGAATGTATTTTGTCATAAACTTCTACAATTGTCATAAAGTTTATGAGTAAATGGAATACTGAATATTGGGCAGGCCAAGCGTATCGGTTCAAGGCAAGAAATAGAAGTTTCAATTTTTACATAACAAAAAGTACTGCCTTTTACTGATCGTTCCCTATCATGTTTTAACACCCCCAGTGGTGTAGGGGGTAGGGTTGATGCCGAGCTCATTGTCACGACGTACGAAGTTCTATTTACAAGCCAAGGAGAATAGTTTCAATGTTCAAAAATGCAGCGTCGGCGTTTCTGCCATAGATAGTCTACTAGGGGTATTGACCTTGAGGTTTGATAGGCCTAATTGTCATATGAGCCTTCTTCTTATTATGACGTAGTTGCTCTGACAATCTGTCCTCAGCTGCAGCCGTACACTTCTCTGCTCTCTAGAGAAGATTTATGTGTGGCATGAAACCGTTCAAATATGTTTTCCTAGTTGTGGCGCGTGCGGCAAGAAAATTTTACCGGTATTTCAAACTTAATATTTTTATGTAAAGAAAATAAAGAAAGCTCACCTCACTGAGCCAAATAAATCATGGTTAGGTAGTACAATACTTATACTAAGTATGTATACATATACACCTAATCGCAGTATTTTCTGTGTTTCAGTAAAAGTATAGAATATTTTTCAATAGTCAGAAGTAAACTGATGATTGTGTCAAGTATTGGGACTTATCGTTTCAGCTAAGAACTAATAAGAGCCACAATTAAACGAACTAAATGGTATGACATACAGTTCCACTCACCCCATCCGATGATAAGATATACTTTGAGCGGTATGTTCTCCACGGAGAAGGTCTTCACTACCAGCACGTAAAGGTACAGGCCTGTAAACAGAGAAATATACTGGGCTCGTGAAACGTAAAGAAATTAATAGAAGCCTAACCCAGTTTAATTTATTATGTATTTTCAGTAGCATAATATTGTGTATTAAGTACATAGATATGACTCCGGTACGTACATACTTAGTAAGAGTTGAGTACAGAGCATGTATGTACACAGCACAAGGCTGTTATTTCACTTTATCCCACTGGTAGACGGATAAGAGCTATGATTGGGTACATTGTCGATAGCGCCAACAAGTGGACACATCTTGAGCTCATGAAAGCTACTGAATAAAAATAACTACCAATAAATATAAAAGAGAGAAAAGCTAGAGGTTAGCCATCTACGCTCAACTGCCTGTCAGTAACGCAATATATACAATCTCTGTCGCTGTGTACGGTAACGGTGTACTAATTACAATCCCTGCCATTGTGCACTGTGTTAGTCTGTGTACCAAGTATAATCACTGTGTACTGTTACTCTGTACCAAGTACAACTGTACCCGTGTCAAACGCCCGTCATTCAACTGTCCATTCGTCTGGCCTGATAACCTCTAAGTGCGTACCATTAGCGTCACAGTAATAAAGGTGTCAGGATCCGGTGACGAAAATGTAAATAAAATACTCAGGTAATATTTTTCGATAAGATTTTATAGCAGCCATGATTCTTCAACGGCTATGATTCTACAGTAATTATGACTTGGTAACGGCTATGATTTTTCAACAGTCACAGTTTTACAACGATAATGATTTTCTAACAGTTATGACAGTACAATGGCCATGGTTTTACTGCAATTATAGTATGATAAGAGTTCTGATTTTACAACAGCCATGATTACTACAAAATCTATTATTTTGTTGAAGCCATGATTTTACAAAGCTGTTTTTTTTACACCAGCCATGACTTTCTTTCAACAAAGAATTTACTACAGTCATGATTATACAATGCCAATGATTTATAAAAGCAATGATTATACATAAGCAAAGGTTTTTCACTTGTAATGCTTACACAGCTGCAATAATTTAGGAAGATCAATAATTTTACAATGACAATTACTATATACAGCAATGATTTTACAGCAGCAAAAATGATGATTTTATAACAGCAATGATTGACAGTGGCAATGATTTTACAACAGCCAAGCGTTTAAAACTGCCACAATTTACAAAAAACAAGAACTAGAGCTCTCTGGGGGCGCGCACCAAGCAAGGCACAGTAACGAAACATTCAAATTGGTCCTGAAAGTATGATTTTTTTTCCTTTGTATCAACACTAAAGTCTCCTTATTTGTGTCTTTTGGCGGTAGTAACAACTTTGAAAATTTCCTTGAAGATCCGTTCATAAAAATTTGAATTATGCTGCTGACAAATATTCTGAAAACATTAGTCAAGCGCACAAAAGACCAACTGACCATCGCCAAAATTGATTCACTTAGGTCTTTTAACCTTGCCAACAATTCCTGAAAATTTTATAAAGATCCGTTCATAACTTTTTGCGTTATTTTACTAACAAAAAAAGACATAAAATCGAACGCGAAGGCAAACGAACGAACGTACAAACAAATCATTACAAAATTCTGGTTATATTTGCTTCGTGATATACTTAACCACTCACGTAACTTTGATAAAACTCCGTCCGTAACTTTTTGAGTTATGGTGCTAAATACAAATAGCCAGACACACACACAGATAGATAAACGTATCTTCATCTGAAGTTAATCATCTCTTCCTCCTAACATCAAAAACCCCTATAAATCTTACAAAAATCCGTCCATGCCTTTTTGAGTTATCTTGGTGAGAGAGAGACAAACAACAAGACGGACAAACTCGACGAAAACATAACCTCCTCGGCGGAGGTAAGCAATAAGTAAGTTCGTCAGTACCTACAGCCCTTCACACTCTCCGCTTTTCAAATAACTCACAGACGCCAAAACATTTTATGTGCCCCGATCCAGCCTTACTGCAACGGTCGCCACCTCTCCGCCGTCTGACATTAAAAGTGAGATTTTCAGATCGCGCTCTCCCATGATATTTCTAAATAAAATTGCGATGCAAGACATCGACACGACCTCTTTCTCTTCAGTAGTTATTGGGGCCCTCAGCGCGGAGTCTCTTTGATGTGCCAGTGAAACTAAGAAAAAAATATTTTCGACTTACTCGGTAGAACTTTCCTTTCCCTCTGACCTCTCGCGTGTCATAAAACGCCACTGAAGTAGTACATAGTTTGTCAACCCGTTGCAAAGTCTGATATATTTCCACGTGATGTGCTGTATCTTTTCTGAAAGAGTTTTCTAACATTACTTTTCTTGTGAGGAACCCCAACTTTTAACGAGGCGTTACTTTGTAAAAACTTCTAGTCTGTCAGTAAAATGCTGGAGAAGTAAACTTAGTGCAGGAGTCCAGGAGTCACAAACACCTAACGGCCAAAGCTTCTTTCATACCCCAACTAACTTTATGTCTCCAAACTCCACGGAGCTGCAGCAATAACTTAGATTAAATTAGATGAGCGGCAGTAGACGAACCAATAGGCCCATTCCCAAAGAAACACCGGAACTTACGCCCCAGCCCCCTATGAGCTATTGTCATTATGTTAGTAGGATATAGGGAAAAGAGAAAACTTCTTCATACACGATCATCTCTTTCTCTAAGTTCATTTCCTTCTTCTTTTGTTCCTCAGATATCTAAATGATACTGACAATGGTAATTCCTCATAGAGGGCAGGAGCGTAAATTCCGGCTACCTTTTCGGAATGGGCCTGTTGGTCCGTCTACTGCCACGATCTTATCTAATATCTAATTTAAACGTAAGAGCAATTGTGTAGAGTATACATAGCACATTTCAAGTTACAAAAAAGTGTCTGGATCAGCCCATGAATTTTCCAATTTAGCTCCACTCACAATTTCTAACTGGCTTTTGCAACTTGCTTATCACAACAAAATAATGAACACCGTCATGTGTTTATTTATTTATATGTTAATATATTTGTATGTTTCGGGTCACGCTCTTAAAGCAATAGAGGAAAAATAGGCTAGGTTGTAGATTTTATAATTAGGTTGCGTTTTCATGGAGATCTATAACCAACTTACAGAAGATGGCGAAAGTTGGCTCCTTATTCTTTCCCTCAATGTACTTCTTGCTTGAAACACTTCTTGGAATTGAAAAAAAAAAGACATTACAGCTTCTCTTAACGCGGCCAAGCAGCCTTATTTTATAAGTTTCTCCATACATCGAACAATATATTTGTTCCTAGTTTACCACGTACAAATTCAGATGGTAATCAACGAAGGGCGGACGAGGCGATGATTTTTCTCCCGTAGTATTCCGCTTGCCGTGTTCCTTTTGACGGAGCTGATTCTTTATCTTAACGGCCTCGGCTAATATCACTTAAACTCAAAATCTTCAATGTACTGTAGGCTAGTTTAGTATCATGGATACGCAGCGTGTTATTCATTTAAATTCACTGAGGCTTGCTGCTTTCTCATGTAAGATTTTTTTCGCATGTAATCTATAGTGGAAGACGATCGTTCTTCTTACATGAATTGAAAGAGAAAGCACTTATCTCTAATCAAAGTTTTAGAGGGGTGATTGTAGCGTATCCTTCAGAGGCATATTATGTAGTGACAAAGGTATATTGAAAAAAGACAGGTCGTCTCAAATTCCTCGCCGTCATTTTTTGACAGCACGGGAACTCTAGTCTATAATATTAACTAGAGGGCCCAGCCGTCATAAATGACGGCAAAAATTTTCTTATCGAACGTTTTAATATTCCGGTTCCCAATATAAGTTTTGCTAAATAATAGGTCTCATCCCTACAGGCCTCATCTTCCGTTAGTGAAACGCAAGCTGTACAACCATAAGTTTTGCGATAGCAAAATATCCCCATGCAAGATAAGGAGTGAATATCAGCTTAGAATTGATCAAGTGTTAAGTTGCATTAAGAAAATAATAGTTCAATCAAAAGAATTCACTGAAAATGGCCAGGGCTCACCGTATTGTGGATACCAACAAATTGTTGAACCTCCAAAGCGAAATTTGGCTGCTATGTATATTCATTCAATATAAAAGGCGTCTGCTCAGCGTGAAGATTCAACTACTTCTATATCATCAGCAATGAAAGCGGGGATCCAGAGGCTAAGGATACAGAGCACGGGATCCAGAGGCTAAAGATCCAGAGCACGGGATCCAGATGCCGGAGATCGAGAGCTATATATATTTGTCACCGGTACCCCAAGCGCTGAAATTATATGGTATCTCAACTAGTTTTTCACTACATGAATTTCCTCCTATTAAGCTCTTAACTGCGTGACGGAGAGACGGACCAACATTGGAGCAAGAAAGAGAGCAAGGGAGCGAGGGAGCAAGCAAGCGACCAACAACTGTGTTTTATTATATAGTGGATTGCGTTGTTCCTACCTTTGTGTGTTACGCTCTTCAATGATAGAGAAAAGGAAATTAGAGATTTGACTTCAAATGTGAATCATTACATCCGTATCATATCTACCTACGCTTTTTATTTTTTACGGCATTCTATTTGCTCTGCTGGTAGCGGATGACTTTTCTTATAGGGCGAGTTGCGTAGCCAGAATACGCCACGGGTGAACAGAACGGGTATTGTTGGCATCGCTGCTCTGAAGTCTTTTTGAAGAGAATAGGCTGCTGGGAAAGCATCCGCCAGTCCAGGGCAATGTCTGAACAAATGTAACGACATCTCGAGAACAGAAGATTACCTTCTTGCGAGAAAGAAAAATTGACTGAATCTGTTTTCTTTTATTAAAAACTATAGCAGAACATGGCAGAAAATTATAGGCAACTGATCAGTATCCACGGTTTCAAGGAAGAAAAACTGATGCACCGACAAAAAATTGAAACGTGTAACCTTATGGAGGGTTAAATTATGTGTAAACTGTAGGGAACAGAGCTAAGAAAAGGTGTGCAAATGCATGAGAGAACATTGCAGGATGTACAGTCGTTTTTCTGTGTTTTTATCAAGATACAAGTGCGAATTTTTTGCTGACACAACAAATGCGTAATTCAAGGGTGAAATCGAAATATTAGTAAAAGTTAGACGAGTTATATGGTAGATGGACTGAGTAGCGAACGAAGAGGATAAGCGGCAGACGTCAGTTCAGACGGGGAGGGTTAGGATATGAGCGCTAGCTCAGATTAAATAAGGTGAGTGAAAACATTCACTAACCGTGGAGTTTTTTTGGGTGCAGCTAGTCTCTTTTATAATTCTGCTTGAGGCTCCATCCGTCAATGCGTTCATCCATCCATCGATCCATGCGTCTGTACGTGACGCTTTTCACTATTAGCTAAGGACAAATTTAACTTACCAGACGTTCTGCTTTTCTCTGGGAGGAAGCTCAATAATATTTGTCTTCTTTTTACTTGCTCTTAAAGAAATTTTCAGTCACTATCGAAGCAAAGGCATGGATTTCCTTTTGCCCGTATCATACCTACATACCCTGCCCATTTTCATATCTTGAAATATTCACGTTGCTGAGGTCGCATAACGATCCAAACACGGGGAAATTCGTATCCAGACTTCGGTACAGCGACCTGTTCTGAACTGCTTCATTCTAAAGCCTTTTTTAAGTGAAAGCGCGAAGTTTAAAGAAATCCCGTGAGCTAACAGAAAAACTGCTTTCGGCGACATGAATCAATTATTGAATAACGGGTTGAGTCTGTTGTATTTTTATTTTGCGGGAACCTACCGCACATATAAAGTACAAAGTAGTCACGGGTTCTGATTTAAATTGAAATCACCAAATTCACAGATAAAAAATTAAAATGTTAAAAATATGAAATCCTAAATATTAATATCTTCAGACAATAAGAAAAAAAGGTCAGCGAAGGAGTGTAAATATAGAAGAAAACAATGAAAAGAGTATTGAGAAGAATGAGATTGCTACAGTCTATTGGTTTTTATACTGTCTTTATGTCTAGCTATATCACGAAATACTAGGGCAAAAACTTTGCGGGTAAGCCATCTGCGAGGTCCACTGATGCTATAGTGTCTGGCATACGCGACTACGTTAGGACTCCCGCGTGCGAGTTGAAATACGGAAGCGCTTCATGTTCTTGGAGTACATGTTTTTGTGCGGGTGACAACGGCTGAATCTATTAAGACACATCGATTCGAAATAGGTATAATTGCGAATTGAAACTCATTAGAACTTCACAGAGTGATTCTAAACTGAGCAAGTGGCCCTCGTTGTAGCGGAAAAGCTGCCGCGGCTCAGAGTTTAAACAGTTTTTAAATACAATAATATGAGACAAGCTGAAACTGCAGACACGGCAGCTTCATGGATTGGAGAAACGTTCCCATGTTTCGAGGTTAGAGGTTAGACGGAGATCATAAGGATTATGAGACAGGGGCTATTAGTCCGGGAGCCCGTAGACATTTGTTTCACATCTCGAGTACGAAAGGTTTGAGCACTGGTATGGATAGAGCCTTTAGATGAAACCTAGCAATGGCCTTTCTTTAGTTCCGCAAATGTGGACTAACGGTAGAGGGCGCCACCCAAAGTTCCTACAAAATTTGATTTAATTCACATCTCTGAGTACATCTACCAAACCTATGCCAAAACCTTCAGTCTTGTTGTCTAATGTAGGATTGCTAATTCTTAAGTTCAGCAATTGTGGACTAAGGGGCTTAAAAGGTTTCAATTAACCCAAAACTTCACATTTAATTTACATCTTGAGTACATCCGCCAAACTTTGCTTGATTACAGTCCATGGCCAGCTGTATTAAGATTCACGATTCTCTAGTTTATCAGTTGTGGAACAAAGGGCTTAAGAAACAGCTATAGTGCTAAGACACTATAGCAATGGACTCGATTCACGTAACGAGTACATCCACAAAACCTCTGTTAAAATTTTCAGTTTGGTGACAATATTAAAAACTCGCGCTTTTTACAGACCGTATAGTTGTGAACTAAGGGGCTTAAGAAGGGCCTATGCGACCTCCATACACATTTTGTGTACATCAAACATTGCTGAAAAATATTCCATGAACAACTGTTTATTTATCAGTTCATCAGTTATGGAATAGGGGGCTTAAACAGAGCCTATGTGTCGCATTAGGTGCGAAGGCTAAAAGCGTAATTCAGCTTTTGCGCGGCGCTCCAAATTTTGTTAGGGTCACAATAAGACAGCTGTGTAATGAGCTGACCAGCAAAGTACTAATACTGTAACTAGGTCATGTCTACAACTATCTAAGCTTTATTCTAGGTGGATAAATATATTGGTAGGGTAGCATGCTGGCAATTCTTAAGCCCCTGATTCACCACCGTTGAACTATGTAATCGTTGATTCGTAAACAGTTGATCAGAGACTTTAGTTAATTCAGCAATTTGATGTACTCAAATGTAAATTAAATGTCAATTTGGGATGTCACATACGCCCTTCTTAAGCCCCTTATTGTCCACAATTGCAGTATGGAACCTTAGAACTATCAATTCTTTATAAAGGCCTTCACGCTGAACATTATGTCAGAGGTTCAGCAGATGTACTCATAATGTGAATTAAATCAGGTAATCGGTAAGGTATTCACCTAATGCGACACATAGGCCCTGTTTAAGCCCCCTATTCCATAACTGATGAACTGATGAATAAACAGTTGTTCATGGACTATTTTTCAGCAATGTTTGATGCACACAAAATGTGTATGGAGGTCGCATAGGCCCTTCTTAAGCCCCTTAGTCCACAATTGCTGAACTTAAGAATTAGCAATCCTATACTAGACCCCAAGACTGAACATTTGGCATAGGTTTGGTTGATGTACTCAGAGATGGGAATTAAACCAAATTTGGTCGGCACTTTGGGTGGCGCCCTCTACCGTTAGTCCACATTTGCAGAACTTAAGAAAGGCCATTCCGAGGTCCCGTCCAAGGGCCCTATCCATAACAGTGGTCAAACCTTTCGTATGCGAGATGTGAAACAAATGTCTACTGGCTCCCGATATATATATATATATATATATATATATATTATTGTCTTGAGCCTCACACCTGATGAGCTGAGGACAGCGAAACGTACGTCGTGGGTAACCGAATTTCTTCTTTTTGCTTCTTGTCGTATTCTTCAATACCTAATATATATATATATATATGGGGATGGTTAGGTTGTGGATCTGTATTAGGTCGAATCAACGTGAGTTATAGTAGCGCAGGTTAGGATTGCTTCATTTTACAAAGTGAGAACATTAACCAACCGTGGAATTTCCACGGGTGCCGCTAGTTTATATTATATAGTAAAATCAATAGTTGGTTGGTATATTCAATAAGTCAGGCTTATCTTCATCAGCAGCGAGTGAAATATTCAGAAGAACAAAATGTATACAAGATGGACGTATCTATGTTACCTTTTAAGTCCATCTTGTGTATATTTTATTCTTCTGACATTTCACTCTCTGCTGATGAAGATAAGCCTGACTTATGGAATATACCAGCGAACTTTTGATTTTACTTTACCTTATGATGGGAAGAGATAGCTATCCACTATATAATAAAACACAGTTGTTGGTCGCTTGCTCCCTCCCTTGCTCCAATGTTGGTCCGACTCTCCGTCACGCAGTTAAGAGTTTAATAAGAGAAAATTCATGTACTGAAAAACAAGTTGAGATACCAAACAATATCAGCGCTTGGAGTATGAGTGACAAATATAGCTTTTGAAATGTTATGGTCTAAAGTGGAAATATTGCATTTTCTGAATCTTGCTTCACTTTCGAAACTAGCTTGGTACTTTTTGAATGACGATAACGATTCTTCTTCTGAGCGTGGTAGATGAAAACCGGTATTTCGATAGAGTTTTTGAGCCTGTCGGGCATAGCCAAGAATTTCTCTTTGGCAGTTCGAGAAGCTCAGTCTTGGTTAGAATTTTGGTTACTTTTGTGCATAATCACTTTTTTCTTTCTTTAGCTGAATCTCTTCGATGCAGTTGAAACTTCATGCTGAGTAGACGCCTCTTCATATTGAATTAATTTACATTGCAGCCAAATTTCGAGGCTGGAAGTTCACCTCCCGCTCAGTATCCAGGTCACCGCAAGACTTGATTATTTTCGGTGAATTCTTTTGACTGAACTATATTTTCTTAGTGCTGCTCAACGTTTGGCCAATTCAAAACTGATATTCAGGCCTTATTTTACAAGAGAGATAATTTGCTCACGCTAAACTCATAGCTGTACAGCTTGCATCTCATTAATGGCATATAAGGCCCGCAGGGATAACGTTTGGCCAATTCTAGACTGATATTCGGGCCCTATCTTGCAGGTGGGGTATATTGCTCTCCCAAAGCTCATGGCAGTACACCTTGCGCTTCATTAATAGAAGATCAGGTCTGCAGGGATAACGTTTAGTCAATTCTAGACTGATATTCGGGCCCTATCTTGCAGGTGGGGTATATTGCTCTCCCAAAGCTCATGGCAGTACACCTTGCGCTTCATTAATAGAAGATCAGGTCTGCAGGGATAACGTTTGGCCAATTCTAGACTGATATTCGGGCCCTATCTTGCAGGTGGGGTATGCTTACTGCTTAAGGTTGTCCATCGTTTCCGATGATGACGTTGGCGCCTCCACGATAGTTGCGTATTTGCGGTCGATGAGTGCGCTGATGACTGAAGAGACCAATTCGAGACCCACACCGACGTCCGCACTC
>LQNS02001155.1:6081011-6099627 GCA_001587735.2 Parhyale hawaiensis
CCCACTCGCCTCAGCATTTCCGTGTGTGTTACCTTATCTCTCCAAGTCAAACGGAGGATCTGCTTCACACACTGAATATGAAATGCTTCAAGAAGCTTCAACTGGTGGCGATACAGTGTGAAGGTCTCACATGCGTAAAGCCTTTTCAAATTTTAATACGAGATAAGTGCTCTCTCTTTCTACTCATGTAAGAAGCACAATCGTGTCCCACCATGGATTATATGCGGAACAAATCTTACACTTGAAAAGCAGCAAGCCTCAGTGAATTTAAACAAATTACCCGACGCGTATGCATGACACCCAACAAGCCTTCAGTACATTGAAGATTTTGAGTTTAAGCGATGTTAGTCGAGGCCGTCAAGATAGAGAATCAGCTCCGTCAAAAAAAACACAGCAATCGGAGAAAATAATATCTACTACCGGAGAAAAATCATCGCCTCGTCCGCCCTTCTTTGATCACCTTCTGAATTTGTACGTGGTAAACAGGGAACAAATATATTGTTCGATGTATGGAGAAAGATATAAGATAAGGCTGCTTGGCCGCGTTAAGAGAAGCCGTAAAGTCTCTATTTTTTCAATTCCAAGAAGTGTTTCAAGCAAGAAGTACATTGAGGGAAAGAATAAGGAGCCAACTTTCGCCATCTGCAACCTGGTCATCAATCTCCATGAAACGCAGCCTAATTACCAAATCTGCAACCTGGCCTATTTTTTTGCTTATCTATTTCTTTAAGAGCGTGACCCGAAACATACCTACAAATAAATACATAAACACACGATGGTGTTTATTATATTGTGTTGATTGACTAGACGGCCCGCGACCCGTTGGGTCGTCATCAAGATCGTCTTCGCTTTCGCAAAAAAAGAAAAAAACAGATGTTATAATGTTATTTAGCTGGTCATAGACCACACGCTATTCGACCGTGTACTCTTGCCCGTATGGCTCACGATCAACAGATTCTTTGCTTCATTTGCGAATATTCAACACCCAGGCTGTAAGCAAAGTCAATTTAGCACCTCTGAAGAATTATTTATTGTCCCCGTTCCTGCGGCCGAGCTCAGTTTAACTTCCGTACCACAGATACAATCGTATTAGATCTTCAACCCTCGAATGTCTTTTCATCTTAAAGCAAAGTAACTGTGCAAAACAAGCGCGAGACAAGTAAATAAAGTTGACAGACTTTTAGTACAATACTAGACGGCCCGTGACCCGTTGGGTCAACGTCACCATCTTCGTTTCCGTTAAAAACAGGTGCTATTCAACTGGTCACAGTCCTCACGCTGTTTGACCGTCCACTCGTGGGGTAATGCCCCGTACGGGTCACCATTACCAGCTTTTCTTCTTTCAAAGAAATATTCAACACTCTGCCCGTCAGCATTTAATGCATCATCCTTATATTTAACTTACTCATTTATTAACTCAGCTCAGGCGGGTTCTCATCATTTATCCCCATGTTTATGTAGTGCCCTTATATCTTTACCGCTAGTATTTCTTCTCATCTTATATCGAGTATCTTCTATCGAATTTTTATATTCCTTTCAGCTTTAAAAACATTTGATTGAAGCTATCCTTCAATCGTCTGCTTATCTGGCCAAGGAACAAAAATTTTAGAATTTAAAAATTATTTGGTTTACTCGACTTAATTAAATATTAAGCGGTATCCAGGATACAACGCTCCTTAATATGTGCCCGTCCCTTCCTGACGCCTGAACGGTAATATCGATTGTATTGCGAACTTTAAAACTTTCCCCAGAGGCGTAAACCCACCACTGACTCTCAAATGTTTTCCTATCTTGAAGTGAAGAAGCTCTGTGAAAACAATCAAGACACAAATAAAGTTCACAGATTTTTAGTATATTATGGATAGATATACATTCGATTCCGCTTAATAGCACTAACAGTTAATATGCCCAGCCACGTAATGCAACCAATTGTGCTACCACGGATTTAAACTCTGTTGCATGATTATACTCCAAGTAAATTAGCTCTGTTAGTTGTGGGCAGCGCTCCGTCTATAGCGACCAATTCACTATCATTAATTTGCTTTTAATCGAGGCAATAAAACATTCAAAAATGAAGTTATTTTTCAACTGTGTTTTACTGTTCCATTTTGAAGGGTATTTATACGTTTAAAAAATGGTTCAGTTTATATGAAATTTGTTTTTTTGAGAAGTTGCTTTTCCTGTCATGGCATTCGCACCATTTCTATACTGAGGAGTCATTCAGACTTGGAAATAAGGAGTAGCTACCTGCCTAGTGAGTACCAGTAAATAAATTTTATTATCTAATTGGAGGATCAATACGAAAAGTACAGTAACGCTTCAACTGTACCTACTGCACTAGTCATATTAGCTCACCAATTTATCTCGGGAACTTAAAAAAAGGAAAAATTAATATCAGACGAGAAAGTGTGCTTATTAGCACAGACTTTCCTAAAGTTGTTAACTTCGTTTTATGTGACCAGCCGACTATTGCGATTAAAACTCCAAGTCCCAAAATGAACATATTGAGCGGAATCTACTGTAAATATATTTCAGACACTATTATTTCTATTATTATTATTATCATTAAATCACACCAGACTGGCGACGTGGGAATGAAAAAACTCCATACGGTTAACAAACCCCCACGCAACCAGCCCAGTGAGTGAAATAAAAAGGGGGGAGGAAATGAAATAGAAGATCCGAGATCACAGAATAGCTCTTTGTACATATCGCTCAAAGCTGCCAATACCCGCACCAGCAAGGACAGAGCCATCAAGACCATTCCAAACATTCACACACGATAAAAAAAAGAACGATAATACTGGCCCGTATGGCATCGTAACTGTTCCAAGGCAAACTCATGAAGAGCACCAATACGCCGAGTATACCTCACCCGAAAAAATAGCTCTGAACGAAAATCAGACAGTGGATGACTATGGCAGTTATAAATTTTATACAAAAAGCAAACCCCCCCAACTCTGTGACGATGCGCCAAATCACAAGGCACAACACCTCCAGCATGAACGTACATCGACGAACCACTTTGTCAAGCAAACACAGATGACGATCGGCAGCAGAACCGCAGACTACAGAGCAGTATTCCGGAAGAGGGAAGACATAGCAATTAAAGCAGCGACGTGTCAATTCTACCGAGCCAAATACCCTCCAAGCACGCCTCGTCAGACCAATTTTCTGCGATTTGCGTGAAGCAACCGAACGAATGTGGGGCTCAAACGTCAACTTTGGATCGAAAGTGACACCCTAGATTACCAAGTCATCAACCACAGGAAGTGATACACCATCCAGTATGAGTGCAGGGAAAGGAGGTCCCACTGTACGCGACCTGGACACGAGCATGGTCTTAGTCTTGCCCGCATTTAGCCGCATCCCCCACCTAGAACACCAGGAATCAATCCTTTCCAAATCACGCTGAATGGATTCTGAAACCTCCAACCTCCACTGCAGGGAAACTTATATGAGAAAATACTTACAGTAGGCTCTAAGAGTTATGACATTTAATATTTATTTAAGGTTTACTGCAGTAAACTATACTAACCAACATAATTAAGTTGGATTGTATTTATATTTTGTGACAGAAGAAAATTTTAACTTCTACTATGTTGCATTCATGATGGGCTGAATGAATGGTTCATCTGTCCAAGTCAAGTTATCCACGGTTAATCATTCCCGCAGTACATTCTCTGCAGGGAAACGCCAGAAAATACCTCTAATTGAATACGTACAAGATCTTTATAAATTCAATTTTTTTTTAAACTCACCTTCCACAAACATCCACATGAAGTTCGTTAGCTCTGCGTATTTCAGGGAGATGCAGAAGACGCAGTCTACTTTGGCGTGAACGTGGAACTGTAGGACCACGAAGGGTGTTATTATAACGATATTTACTGTAAATAATATGAACAAATAGCATAGAAGATAAATACTTGCCTTGACGTGCTCCTGCAGCACCAAACGTGCAGGTATTTCCCGCATGTGCATGCAAAAGCGTGCTGGTTAAGATACAACACTTTTCCCAGTGTTTCCAAGTGTAGCAATACATAATTGCAGATTTAAGGGCACACGTTCGGCAACTTTTTTTTAAATATTTGCATGTATAGAGTTGAATTCATGGAATTACTGTTCTTTTCAACTTAGTCTGCAAGCGGAGATAGATTGGATTTATATTCTTGTGAATATATGTTCACTTGCTTCATCAAAGAACACAGGTAAAGCTAAGAGAAAAAACGAGAAATTGCGCAAAGACTCGTTGCTGTGTTGGCATGGTGGGAAGGACTCATTCTTCCAAAATAGCATCCAGCAAAATTTCCAGGTAATTGGAGACTCACAAACTCCGAGAAGTTTTCCATGTACCTGCTCGTCAACGGGAGACGCGCTTACTTATTCATCAGTATTAAGTTCGGTCTCCATTCGTTGCGCGAAGTTGGCTTCGTTTTCATAATAAAACTCGTATCCTGTTGCTAGGCTAAGGGTGGCAAAGATTTATGACACGTGGCACATTGCTCAGACGGAAAGACGTTAAATATTCATTTGAAAGCGACGTGAAATTTTCTTGCTGTTATGTTTCTTCTAGGGGATGGAACTCAGACACATCGGGGTCCCGGCGTGTTTTTTACCTGTGTGCAAGTGTGTGTATGCACAGGTGTGTGTGTGTGTTTTTTTCTCAGTAGGACAGTTCAGTCCCTAAAAATAGGCCTCCATCCAATAAGTATTTATTTGTGGGCTGTAAATACAGGTGTGTGTATTCACCTGTACATACACCTGTGTACAGGTGTGTGTATGTAGGTGTACGCGTGTGTATGTAAGTTTAGGTGTGAGTGCATAGCGGCACGTGTTAGATAGTCATAGCCCGTTGTAGCGTCAGTAGAAGCATGGCCGTATGAGCAGAACAGCGAGGCTGTCCACTCTAACTTCCTATGTCCAAGCCTGTCAAAGCTCAGGGCCCTTCCGACTGTTGCGATGGGCGTTTGTGCTGCGCCGCAGGCGAGGCTTGCTTGTCTGTGTGCTTGGACTAGCAACGGGAAGAAGGTGTACGGATGGACTTTGGTGTTTGCTCTGCAAGAACACACCCGCAACACTCATATCCATAACGCACAGTACAGCCTAGTCAGGGCAAAGCTTGCAATATACTAGCACATTACGAGTAGGTCACAGTAACAGTTTGTCGTAGACTGTATTATGTGCCCAAATAATGCAATATAGAGAGCACGGAGAGAATATACTTCGTTGCTCATTCCTACCAGTGGCAGCGGAGTGGAATCAGCAGTACGAGGTTTGTTATGATAAAATAGAAAGATTGAGTATGCTTTTGATGGCCCTCGTTAGACCTTTGCAGCCCCAAGCGCAGCTTTCCTTTGCAAAGATATTTCGCATCTGCTTAGCAGCGGTACTCTGATTGGTTTACAGATGCCTTCTCCCCCCCCCCCCCATGCAGAACTCAAACTCGTAGAGTATTACGAAAGGCGAGTTCACGCTGTTTTTTTTTTTTTTTTTTTTNTTACAGATGCCTTCTCCCCCCCCCCCCCATGCAGAACTCAAACTCGTAGAGTATTACGAAAGGCGAGTTCACGCTGTTTTTTTTTTTTTTTTATTCCTATATGTAGTAACCAGCTTTTGAATGTTTTGTTGTATCTCTGTAAACTCAACTTTGTATGAAACCAGAATATTTACAAAAATGTTAGCAGTCACATCAGTTGACTTTGCGAGTTTCGCTAGTATTTTCTTATTTTTATCTCCTCAAATTTAGAGTGAACAAGAGAGCAGAAAGCTGTACACGTTTCTGCTGCTCACACTGATACAACAACGCATTGGGACGCTGTGTAGTAGGCATAAGCGTCAGATGACTGTCGAGCACGGAAATCAGAAAGAAATATATCTATTTTCATACAGGACTTTTTTGGCAGTAATACACCTACTTGACGTCACGATCAAAAAAGAAACGAAGCTCTCTTATTGGTTGTTGCAACCCTGGGCTATTCCCTGAGAAATGCAGGTACTTTCCTACACTATATTATGTTGTCGAGTGAGCTGGGCTTTTCTTCAGTGAGACCATTGGTGCGTAGCTTGGTAAATTAATAGTTTCAGTTCGCAGGCAGTCGGCGGCCTGCAACTAATACTTTCTCCAGTTCGCCGCGGTGCGCAGGCAGGGACAGCGCTACGGCCGTTACATGAAGCTAATGTATGCTGCTGCAGTATCCGAGTTGACTAATAAATTATTGGACTTTGGAATCAAAAAGACATTACCGTAAATCGCTTGATGGCCTGCGTGCGCCATTTCAGTGACAAGTTTGAATGGAAATATTAGGCAGGCATTGGAATTCGAAGCTGCTAATAATTTATGTATGGGATTTTTTTGGAATAGATGAATGCTGCTGTGAGTAAGAATGCAGAGCCACTGGAGTGGAATGCCAACAATATAATATAGTAAGTAGGAATTGCGATTCAGGAATTGTGGTCATGCATGCAACCACAATGAGTTGCTTTGTTAGATACAAAAGTGGATGTCATGAATGACTGCGTCACGGGAAAGAAGAGGCACAAACAAATGAGAAGGTAGTGGAGGGTTGAGGTCATGGAAAGGTTCTAGCGCCGCAAGGAGCAGAAAAGGAAGGCGACCCAAAGGAAAACTGTGTAAAAAAATTATTTGTCAAACTAAACATTAAGGTTTCAGTGAGTGGGGAAGCTAAACTAGAGCAATACACAACCCAGGACGGCCGTAAATTCGCTAAGATTTATTTGAATTTTACTTCATACAGCTGACTTGAACGCTTGCAGATACACAGGCCGAACACGAATCCAGGCAGTAAATTTTTTGACACTATGCTGGTCAAGAGATAGAAAACTGACTGAAAGGAAGTAAAAGTGATGCAATTTTAAGGGCCGGCGCCATTACGGGGAAAAGTGAAGGCATAAATGCTGCAAGGGACAGGCTGCTAGCGTCGATCACAGGATGGCTTATCATGACAATCGATAAGATGGCCGCCTTATCTCAACAGTGTTCCTCTGTCGTTCTTCTAACGCTGAGCCTTGGCCTAAGTGTAGGGGATTTTGTCCCGAGGACCCTTACGCCAAGCTGTAGCGCTAAAATTATACTGCGTCTACCTTTAGAGACCTTACCTCTAGACTGCGTGCAAAATTATAAGTCCATCGGTATTTTCAAAATAATGCTTAGAGCAAAAGACTTATAGCTTTTATTATGAGTATTTTTTAAGTAATGTTGGTTGGCAAATAATATTATACCACTTTTTAATTCCATTCCTCGTAAATTATCTGTGATACAATGATTTTGAAATTGAGAGCGAAAAGTTAATGCTGACCTTTTTTTAGAAAAAAAATGAAGACCTAGAGAGCGATTTAAATAGTTTAATTAAACCAATTTGAGTAGAGCTTTCAACATATTTGACCTTAGGATTTTAACTCCAACAGAAAAGAATAATATTTCTGGGGTTTGTGATTTGGAGAAAATCGACCACCGTCCTTCTTGATAACTAACAGTAGACGGTTGTCCAGAGGTTATTGTTAAGTAACTGATAGTACTTGGCAAAATTTGCTTGGAACACTCCACTATGGTGTTCCACAACTGTTCGTTGTCAGAGAATTGGCAGCTTTCCTCGTAGATTTTCACTTCCAGGACCGACCAAAAGTGGTCGATGGGGTTCAAATCGACTGAGATGGGAGGCCAGATCATCACTTTCTGACCCTTATTCCTCAACCAATCCTGAGTGCAGCGAGAGGCCTGGGAGGGGGCGCTATCTTGCATGAAAAATCATTGCGCCTGAAGGCTGCACCTTCTGTCGGAACCATGGCAAGACATTCTTTTGCAAGAGGTCACGGTAGAACTTGAAATCGATCTTGACTATCACCGCCCCTCTCACTGGGCCTACGAACTCTTCACCGATGATTGCCTTCAAGAACAGTACCCCACCGCCACCCTGTTGGCGCCTCATTTGGTTGGGGTGGCATCGCCGTCCTTGATCCACTCTCGGCTCCATCCGTCAGGACCATCCAGCGCTGCAAGACACTCATCCGTCAACAGGACGGTGGAAAAATCCGTCTTCATATGCTCACGAGCCGTTGCCATGCGTTTTTCCTTGTGTAGCGGCGTCAAGGGAGGGCTACACGTAGCTTCTTAGTCTGTCCAACAAACTGCAAGATCTTTATGTGGTTCTACTGCAGATCTTTATCTTTCTACTGATGCAGATCTTTATCATAACTGCAACCGAAGATTAAATAGCTTGCAGTAGACGGGCCAATGGGTCCATTTCCCTAGAGAAACCGGGACTTACGCTACCCCTCTATGAGCCATTGCCATAGATTATGTGCAGTCAATTTGAACTTAACCCTAACCGTACCAGGCTTGTGCTATTCCATTACAATGACTTTATTCCCCGTAGGAATACAATAGAACAAAGAAATAACACTTTCAGCAAAGTAACCGCCCGGTATAGCCAGGGTTAATAAGGCGACAAATGGTAAGTTAAATTTTGGAACTAATATCCGTAGACTTGTTGTGGAACTGTTCCATTATCATAGAAAATGGTAACTTTACTTGCATCAGCGCTGGAGCTGACAATATTGTAGAACTCAATACCAAGCGAACAGGAACAGGTTAATGCACTCCATATATACATTGAACGTTTTCGAAATATTGCAGTGAACCTCGGGAAACATTAGTCAATAATCCTCCACTCTAGAAAGCATTTACCGGACTGTATATCCCTAAAATCAGCATATTAAGTGCTTCTACAAATTAACACAGTGTGCAATAGTGATTACAATATGCTAAACAAGTCAGACTAATAGTGAGCCGTAAGTATTACATATATCTCTGGAATTCAAAATAATCCTACGCCGCACGTCATTGAAAAATGATTCAGAAGTCAAAGGTAAAGTCAACTTGACTTCAGACCCACACCAGGAAATCCACATACACTAGCTGATACTGCAAACGGATGCCCGCTAAGACCGGATTTCACAGTTGCAGTCAGCCACAGCTTGTCTGAGCTATTCCATCGGAGACGAATGACCTCTCCGCCCCCACCCCGGCCGTCCTCACATCTTATTAGGGTCAGTATCGTGCAATGGCGCCTGAATGTCGGAAAGGCTAATGCTGCAAGCTAAGCATTTCAAGAATTCACAGCCTGATGTCGAGGCAGTGCATAGTCTCTGGTTCTACAGCATGCAAGCACAGCACTCTAACTTTGCCTTTGCAGCAGAGGATGAAGCTTCGTCATATTAGCCCCGGCTCTAGGGTATGTCTGTGTAGATTTCCCTTTCACGGCTCTACCATGTATTTTCCTATTCTATATGATGAGGACATTAAAAAAAGTTGGGTAGAACTTTCGCCACATTTTTGAGGGAAGCATGAGGGGCCAAAATTATCAGTTGTGAACTGATTATTCTGAAACTTGCCCAGCATATGCATTTAAAAAAAATAAATATATTTTGTTCGTCAACTTTTTTGGTTTAGGCCTCAGTTTTTGAGATAATGGGGTTTATATATAAATAGATGCTTATATTTTGGAAATTTCAAACGCATAGAACTCAAGGATTTTTCGTATAAGAATAAAAACAATGACAGTTTTGGAATACTTGAAACATTCCTAAAAAAACTATAGAGCTGGATTCTCCTATTTTGCCCTAGTAATATTTTTTAACACAGCTAAAACCCCAATTCCCTAATAGTTTTTTCCTCTAAATTGTAGTTAGCCATCGCAACGAAATAGAAAATGGAGAATACAGCTGTGACAAAAAATTATTATGAAGGCAAAATCGACATTCCAATTTTATGGTTTTGTACAGAACGTTTCAAGGATTTCAAAACTGTCCTTGTTTTTATTCTACCATGAAAACTCATTGAGAGCTATTCGTTTGAAATTTTCAAACTATACGTATATATTTATATATATCGATGAAAATAAAGGACATCCAGGTTCCATGTACTTAATTAACGTAAAATAATACTTCTTCTGGATTACGACGTAATCCAGAAGAAGTATTATTTTACGTTAATTAAATTTATATATATACCCCATTATCTCAAAACCTAAGGCGTAAATGAAAAAAGTTGAGAGAACAAAATATGTTTCTTTAAAAAAAATGCATATTCTGAGCAAGTTTCAGAGCAATCAGTTTACAGTTGACAATTTTGGGCCCCCGTGCCCCCCCCCCTCAAAATGTACCGATCGCGAAAGTTCTATCCAACTTTTTTTTAATGTCCTAATCCATAGACCGCAACAGTACTTGTGGTCCAAAGTCGCCTCTGATGCTAGCGGCCAAATTGGGAAAAATGGGATTTTCTCATGCAGGCAAGCGCCCAAGTGCGTCCCACCGTATCCAATATACCTTCTCCGCAAGAAAAATGTTGGGTACATTGGAATTTTTTCTTCAGTATTAGATAAGGGAAAAGAATAGCTCCTGAGAAAATCCCATTTCTCCGTTGCCGACTTTTGGCCGCCAGCGTCAGACCTAGGAGTCAAGTACTGTTGTGGTCTGTGCCTCATCATATTGAAAAGGAAAATACGTACATGGCAGAGATGTGAAAGAAAAATTATACTTCAGGCCCTAGGGGGGTTTATGTGTACATTTTTCTTTCACGGCGTTGTTCTTTCGTTCGTTCCTTCCTTCCTTCGTGTGTTACGCTCTTCAATAAAGGATAAGGGAAAATTCAACGTGTAAGAAACTATGATTTTCACTACAGGAAGTTCAACCACAGCTGTTTTCTTTCAGCTTGCACTTGAAAAAATTTCAGTCAGTATCTAAGCAAAGACATGAAGTTCATTTTGCACGTATCATACCTACCATGATACCAAATTTGATTTCTTGTAATATTCACGTTGCTGGGGTCGCATACCGATCCAAATATGGGAAAATTCGATCGTAGCCATAATACGGTTCAAACAAAGCTGTTCTCAACTGCATCATTCTAAACTGCATTTTTCAAGTGCAATGTTTAGAGAAATGACGTAAACTAACAGAAAGAGTACGTTCAGCGACATGAACCAATTTTGTTTAACGGCGTGAGTGTTGTATTATATTGGCAGGCTATCGCACATCAAGTGTAAAGCAGCCACGGGTCCCGTAGTAGAATTAAAATCATCCAATGCACCGTTCAAAACATAAACGTAAAGAAATGAAAGTCTAAATAATGTTATCTTCAGACGGTGAGAAACAAAGGATATCGAAGATGTGTAAATATAGAAGAGAAGCAATGAGAAAAGTATCTCCTGAAAACAAGATTGTTATATTTGCTTATGCTATCGATCTATCATGCTATACAGGGGCAAAAATTTTGCTGGTGAGATATCTGCGAGATCCATCAGAAATATAGTGTCTGATGTTCATGTACAAGGTGACTTAGGGCGCGCATTGCCACGCAGTTCTGTTTCTGATTGGACATTGCTATGTCACTAAAAAGAATAGCTCTCTTAGGTATGAGTCGTTTCTGGCAGTTTGTACGTTATAACGAGCAGCAATGGCCAAGCTTTGGGAGTATGTACCTCTTACTTTTGAGTTAGTTTAAAGTTGGAATGACGTATAGTTTTTGCGTGACTTTCAACTTGGAATACGGGAGCGCTTCACGTTCTTGGAACAGTTGTTTCTGTGTGCATGATAACGGTTGAATCTATTAAGACACATCGATTGCAAAATCTATGTACAGTTGTGAATTGAAACTCAGAAGTACTTCAGAGACTGAAAAGAGTCTAAAAAGAGCACATGCATGGCCCTGGCTGTAGTGGAATAGCTGCCGCGGCTCGGAGTTTGATCAGTTATTGAATATAATATTAGATAAGTCGAAGCTGCATACACAGCAGTGCAAGGGGAAGGATATAGGCGACTCTCGCACTTGAGGTTTAAACAGTTCGTTAGGATTAAGGAACAGGCGCTATTTATCGGTAGGTTAGGTTGAGAAACTGCATTAGGTGAACTAAAGTAACTTATAATAGCGTAAGGCTAGACTGTTTCATTATAAAAAGTGAGGACATTACCTTACCCACCGCGGAATTTCCACGGGTCCCGCTAGTGTACACATAAACCCCCCCCTAGTGCCTGGAGTATAATTTTTATATCGACAAGTTCAGCGTAGAGTTCCGTGCATGTGCGGAGTGTTGTACTGAATATGTGGCACATCGTCATCGAACGCAACGTAGCGTAGTGTTGATGGGACAGTGTTACAAGTATTGGATAATTGGAAACGAACACGTTCGGATTTGGCGAGAGTAAGCCATTCATATTGTTTAATTTGAATCACTGACGTGACCTGCGCCAAATGCTGCTGTCTATGACCAAAGGTTGCCACTTGTAGTTAGGTGCAGCCCAGTCACGTGGGTACAAAAGGCCTCTGGCCGCCAAATTGCTGCTTTATTATTCTTGCGTCTAAGTAGGGAGCTCCCACCTCAGGCTAAGGCATAATCCAAGTTAGCATTAGAAACAAATGCTAAGTTATTTATATGGTATAAATTTAGTCAAGGCAAAGTTATAAAAAAGTTTTTGTTTAGTTGGATAAGGAAAGAAAATCATCGGTACGACATATGCCAGTCAAACTCATGACATGAAGCAAATCAAAGCTATGAAATGAATCAGTCAGTCAGTCCATCCGATGACATAAATCAGTCATATATGGTTATGGCATACATCAGTGCATAGACCACACCATACCTTGACTGCCCACAGAAATACGGCCTTTCCCTAATGGGCCTGGAGGTCGATTTACGTAAGCGTTAATAAAATGAGTTCTGATGATCACAGAGACTTCAACGAAGATTAATTTTTTAGTCGTAACGTAAGGAATGTGTTGTAGAGCAGGGGATATAAATTCACAACAGTATATCTTTTGTAGACTATGCTATGATACCTTCAAACAAGAATAATTGAAAATTCGTCATAATTTCTAGGAGTATTAAAATTTTATAGAAAAAATTGGTACATAGATACAAAATGGAATAACTTTACTTTATTATCACTTACAACTGTTGAGTTTTTTCCAACAGTGATTTGAAGTAATAATCTCATAAACTGATGAATGTAGAGCTTTCGGATGAGCTCATTACTATAGACGCCAGGAAAGGAAGGTTGCGACCACCCCGTAATATTGAAAAGCCAAATTAAAGCTAGAGCGATGCTACAGAGTGAAACCATATTAATAGCCATTAATTAGAAATGCATAATTAACCATGAAAAAATACCAGGGCAGCCGTTAGAGGACATTAAAATGACATTTTGGTGCTGATACAACTCTGTATTATTGGAACCATCTACAGCTGTACCATGTCATTTCACATTACCACCTAGAAATACTACGCCACTTTGTGGTAGTCTACGTTACATCACTTCATGGTTGTCTATATTATATCAGGTTGCCTAAATTGAATCCTTTCATGGTTGAATAAGTTAAATTATTCCATAGCTGACTAACTTTAATGACATCATGGCTGTCTACGATACATCACTTCATGCTGCATATTTTACTGATACATCTTTTCATGGTTGCCTACATTACATGATTTAATAGATTACTATGTTTAATCATTCCACGGTTGCCCACATTATATAACCTAGCGTAGTACTATTTCACATCGCTTCATGACTGCCTACTTTACGTGGTTTAATGGATGACTATGTTATATCACTTCATGGTTGCCGAAGTTAAATTACTTCATGGTGGCCTACAATACATCACTTCATAGCTACCAATGCTATATCAGTTCACAGCTACCAATGCTAGATCACTTCACACCTGCCAATGCCACATTACTTCACGGCAGCCATTGCTATATCACTTCACTGCTCTCAATGCTAGATCACGCCATGAAGTCCAATGCTTCAACACTTCACTGCTACACTGCTATCAGGGCTTCATCACTTCACGGCTACCAGCTGCTCCAACTCACCTTTCAACTCTGCTGTCTGTTTTGATTTTGTTACTATGCCCGTATACCAAATGAATTTCTACAACATCAGACCGTTTATATTACTAACTATTAATTATTAGGAAATAATTTCACTCTACTACAAATATCAAAGGATGTTCTGTACAGTTGCTTTACATAATAACACTTCAAGCCTTAATATTTTTCTGAATTTGTTCCGTTTAGAAGTTCTTGAAGTATGTACAGGTTTGCCAGTCATAACTGAATGCAAAAGAATTAAGTCAAATGGCCTAAAAAGTATGAAAGAGTATTAAAAGAACATATAAAATTAAGTCTGCGGCACCGTGCAGTCAGGCCCAATTGCGGAAACCGAAATCTCCTTCTTGGGCAAGTGGCTCCTGAATGTTTGTCTGCTCTACGATCAGTCATTACCATTACATGAATCAAGTCGAAGTCATGGAATAAATGAATCAAGTCATGACTTTGGCATACATCAACTATCTTTCTGGCAGCAATCAAGGTACATCCTAAGCCGATGCTATTATTATGACATAAACAAAATGATCTGTGTAGCACGCACTTCGACGACACCGCGTATAAAATCACTGATGCCGCATAATAAACCAAGTCTCTGTTATGATAAGATAGCCCAAGGCTCCGTTATGGCAGCATAAACACCCCCAACATGACAACATAAGCTCTCACTAATGGCCATGGTCATCATCACTTACCAGGATCGATGCGGATATGAGCCACAATAAGTTATGTAGGAGATATGTGGCCATGAGGTTCGCGTGGATTGTGTTCCGCAGGCAGCGCAGGTCCCTGCCGGGTGGAGGAAATACGGAAATGTAGCACAGGTTGTTGTTCAGAATTTCGGAACCATCATTTCTTAATAATAGGCATACTTCATCAAGGTAAATAAGTACTTTTGCTTATATACTTAGTCAAGCTAGTTTATTTCATTCTACAAAAAAGATATCATCGCGCAAAAATTCTTGATGATGGTCAGTAGACCATCTTCAAGATATATAGGCCTTATATATGTTTGGTTTCTCTTCAATTAAGCGCAAGTTCTGTATCAACCATTTATTCGTTCGGCTATAAGCTGTGCATATGTTGGAGCAACATTTTTTTGGTTAAAAGCTGATGGCGATCTTCTAAACCTATACTTTCTTCCCCTCAAAATGGCATTGCACTCCAAAAAATATATATATATATTTCAGCCTTTTCAATTGGTTCATGCAGAGCGAAATAAGAACTGAGCAGCTCTCTGGGACGGGTCTGGTGGTCCGCTTACTGCCAACAATGTAACTTAATATCAAATTTTGAATATGTCAAGCTTATCTTATGTGAAAAATTTATCAGAAGCACAATTTTTTACAATTGATAACGCATCGAAAAACTGAACCCTCAATATGTTTAAAGCTCTTTAATATTTTTATTGGAGCAACAGCTCTTAATATTTGATCTCTACGATAGTAAATTGGTTCATATATATAAATCTAAGACTAGAACACTCTCAGAGGGCATACCTCTGTTGAGCAAAGCGTTGACAAAAAAAACTCAAATGTGTTTTTAAACTTTGCTATCGTCTCTATCAGCACCAAAGTCTGGCCATTTGTCCCTTCTGACTGTAATTTTCTTAAAGATCCGTCCGTAACTTTCTTAGTTATGTTCTGACAAACATTCTGATTTAAAAACTGAATTATCTCTTCCGCCTAATATGCTTAGCAATCACTGTAAGTTCTGTAAAGATCCTCCCATACCTTTTTCAGTCATCTTGGTAATAGACTAAGAGATACACAGACAAACTCAACAACAACATAGGTACCCTCATTAATGGTGGTAAAAATATGACTTTCAAGTTTCGCTACCTGCGATTACAACATAGTCATACGATGCTGTAACTTTCCTTCATAACCATCTGCGGGACAGGCATACGATGCTGTACTTCTGATTCATAACCATGAGCTGGCCAGACAGACCGACAGACCCCGCGCTCTATCCTAGTGTAAATAAATTCCCTCGATAAAATAAGAGTCGTGTTATTTTTGACGGAGCTTTGGAACGCCCGTAACTCAATCATTTGAAAAACCTGACTTTGTGTTTTCGCGACCTGTTGAAAATTCACAGGCAATCTAGCGTGCAAAAATAATCCAACCTGAAAGCTACGCACACGGACGCCTCCCCAGGCCACGCAAAGTAAAGGTTTATTGAAAAATAAACTCCGCCTGGCTGCAGCAGGGAGAAAAGAAATACTATATGCAACGAACGGTTGGAAAAAATATATGTTTCTGATAATATATTCAAACCTGGGCCGGCGTTCCGATGTTAACATTGCATCGGAAAGTGATGTACAGGTTTATTCATTACACCCGCCAAAAAGGTTATTTTTCTGTCGAGTTTGTCAGCCACCAAGATAGCTAAAAAAGTTACAGGCGAATCTTTACGAAATTTGCAGAGATTGTTAGGCATGTTAGGAGGAACTGATGATTAACTTTTGGCAAGATCCGGTCAATTGTTTCTTTGCTTATTTGTTAGCCTCTTTTTCTTAATACCAATAAGTTATGGATAGATTTTCATCAAATTTACAATAATTTTAAAATATATCAAAAAGAGCAAATGACCAAATTTTAGTGAAGATCTGTTTGTCCATTTGCTTGTTTGTCTCTATGTTTATCACCTGCGAACGAAGTGAGAGACGTGATGTTGCTTTCGTTGGATATTCAAGTTGCTATATATATTTGTATGCTTGTTTGTCCACCCATAAAAAGGGAGAAACAGTTAAGCAATGTTCACAGTTTTTGTAGGGAGTCAGATGGGTTGCCCTAGATGTGACCAAGGCCAGAAAAATCTAGAATTAGCTAGTTATCAATTATGACAAAAAGAGGCGGAAGGAGTTGAGCCATCATCGTGATCTCTTTCCGACAGTCAGGGCGGTTGACTGAGATATAAAAAATGCCAAAACTCTAGAGTACGCTTGCCATAAAAAATGTTGACGGCGTTGAAAACAATAGCCCCCCCCCCCCCCCCTTCCCGCTCCATGGCGGCGGGTGATGGTCTTACGCCACGAGGCGTTCTAGTTGATTTTTTTTTTTTTCAGCAACACAACTCAAAAAGTTATGAACTGATCGTCCTGAAATATGCATAAATTGTTGGAAATATTAAAAGACATAATGACCGATTTTGGTGATGATCGGCTCGTGCGTTTGGTTGTTCGGCTAATAATTATCAAAATGTTTGTCAGAACTCAACTCCAGAAGTTATGGACAAATCTCTAAAAAAAATTAAAGAAAGTGTAATTACTGTCAGGAGGCACAAATGGAAGATATTTGGTAATGAATAAAATGAAATCGTAGTTTCAGGACCAATTTGAATTTTTCGTCAATATTGCCTCACTTGGTGGAGGTATGCTACCTGAAGGGCTCCTTTTTTTCTTGCGAATGTCCATCCGTTTCTATGCTATGGTCCTCAACGAATACTAAGCTTGAGAACGCTTTTCTTTTAATAGTCTTATAGGAAAGTATAACTAAATCAGCTTTAGTTATTACATAAATTTTAAAAAATGAATTCTATAATTGCGTATCTAAAATGCTTGGTGCTCATGAGCACGGGCTTAGGGATATCAATAATAATTTACAAGACTTAATGTTTTATAGACACTTTGGTCATTATTAAAAAAATTATTTGTGTAGTTTTTTATTATCGACGACCTTATTTGCAAGAACTTTTCACTGCCATCATCATTATCGTTTTGATTGTAGTAGTGAATGCAGGATAGTCGCTGAAAATTTTAGGATAAAACTAATTTTCCTGCAATGATACTATCAAAATTATTGATCTCAAGATTACTACGATTATCATTACTGATATCAATTATCAGTGGCGCTTCCAAGCCTACGTTTGTTTTAACTCTAGGTATAAATGAAATAGTAAGTTTGCGTCTGAAATAAGTAAATAGGCCTAGTGCAGTATGTGACCCATCTCAAGGTTATGTTCATGGTTAGGTTGTAACAGGTTACGTTCCTTAGGAACAGGTTGGGCTAAATTCGGCACAGCTGAACTAGGTACCTAACCTCACACATAGGTACATATTTTATGTCTCTATTTTAGGTACAGCACATACTATGCTGACACGTACTATGCTGACATGTAATATGCTGGCACATACTATGCTGACACGTACTATGCTGACATGTAATATGCTGACACATACTATGCTGACACATACTATGCTGACACATACTATGCTTGCACAAAAAAATCAATAAATGAGCCTTCAATAGCATTTAATCGAAAATAACAATAAGTCCCGCAGGGTTCTAAGTTAGTATAAGTAAGTAAAGAGAAGGCAGTAAATACAAGTAGCCACGCCACTCACTTGAGGGCCGCAAAGACCGCCAGTGCGATCAGGACGGCCACCAGGCTGATGCTGTAGCCGATGTAGAATATCAGCAGGTTCGTCTTCCCGGAGTTAGCCTGCTCCACCCCCTGGTGTGGCACGGCAGAGAACAACACACTGGGTTTAGCAGGGCTCACACTGCTGCCAACACGTGTTCGCAACAGTGTTGCCAACACCTGTTGGCGCGACAGTCGAAAACACCGTTCCTATCGGCATCCGTGAAGGAGGTGTTGGTAACACTGTTGGCAACACGTGTTCTGAACACTGCCAGTCGGACTACACTCACACTGTCTGCTGGAAGAATGGTTGGGGTGTTCGAGAGAAAATTGCTTCAGATCAATTC
>LQNS02001155.1:6214220-6236520 GCA_001587735.2 Parhyale hawaiensis
GCCATAGTTCGTAACCCGAGGGCGACTGCGACTACACTTGCTCGTCTGGGGCCAGTGGGCCTATACCCGCAGCACAAACCAGTGCATGTGGGTTTCCCAGGTGAGGGTGTGGTCTAACTTGACTTTACCTTTACCTTTATGTATGTTTGCATTTAGATTCAATAGATAAATACGAAGGGATCAAGTAAAGAGTTGAACCGGGAACCTCCAGTATACCACGCTGATGCTCTAACACTAAGCAAAAATAATTAAAAGCAAAACAACCATACGCACTGCGTGCTCTGGGGCCGTCGCACTATTGAAAGATCATTTAAGCTACATATGTATGCGTATAGAGGGTCCTCCTACCTATGTATGTTGAAATTTGATGCTTGTAGCGTATATTTTTTTAATTCAAGAACTAAAAATAGTCTAAATAATAGTAAATAAATACGTTTTATTAGGTACACATAGGAATAAGGTACAAGCTCACTAGGTACAGTTTATTACTATAGTTTGCTACTTTAGATGCAGAGATCGGGTGATACTATCATTAAGATACTTCACTGCATCTCGGCCCACTGTTTGGCCCCTGTCTGGTGACGGTAAGTGCCGCCGTCGGCTGTGCTTGTGGATATTAGATAGTTTGTAGCCAGGGCCATTATACGGATAATCTTAATTAAGGCGTCATCAGATTTTTATATCCTAATCTAGAGACTGAGAGCACATCCTTCTGTCCTGACTTTGAGGATGTCAAGATACTTTTGAGGAAACACCATACTTCCACTAGTCGCCCCCAGTATGTTCATGAGCCGGCAAAATATATCATTATGGGCTACACGTAGGCGTCCAATATGACTTCTGCTAAAAGTTCGATCGAAGCGAGTTATACTACAGGGGATAGCAGTAGCTCCGAAACAGCTGGCAGTTAATCTACTCAGAACAGTGACCGAAATTTCCCAATTAGCATTAGCCCCATGCCTACTGCACTGGGCTTTCGCGTTTTTTTCTCTACATCCTGGTTATCGTGAAAATCATGGGTAACTTTATGACCTAGGTAAGAGAAGCTGTTCCTATAAGTGAGATCGACTTTCTATGGAAAGTATCACCCATGGCGGATCTTCGGGAAGCTGATAACGATAAGGAACGATGGAAAGTACCTGTCAACATGGTAAGCATTAAGAGATCTTGGATCTGCAAAGCTGTGTAATATTCACCAATGAGTCGTGAGAACAATTTTCATTAATATAGATTTTCTTCTCGCTGGGTACTCTACTGCTATGATAACTGAAGGATCTACGGTATTTTTAGATGTTCGTAAAAAATAACTTTCTTATTCAATTTCCATTTCTGCATTTTCAGAATATTCAGGTTATTGTAGTAGTATGGAAATTATAAACTCTTGAAAAACAAGCAACAACAGTTAATTTTAATAGTGCAAAAGTGTTCCAATATATTGCTGGAGACAGAAACATGTTTCTTCTTAAAGTGCCGTAAAAATAGAAAACTACTATTTGAAAATCTGGATAAGAACATCATTAAAGACTGATATGCTATTTATATGAATATGATATTTCAAAATAATTCTAAAAGCCCGTACTGCGTAAAGGTAGTGAGTGTCTAACTTTAGATAAATATATAGCATTAAGCCTGTGTTTTGTGTCGTTTTTCCAGTTTGATGTTGGTAAAAAACGTGAAGTTTGTTATAATGCAGCATTTTTAGTTATGTAAAAAGAATATGTTGCGCGGATGGCTAAGTAATTTGATGAAGGAATCGCTCCAATACTAAAAAAATAGACATGTTGCAGCCCCTGAAGCAACTTTGTTATTGTAAGTTCAACAAAACTGACCAATTTAATTCCTGGCGCTCATAACAGACATATAAACTTGGTGATGATTGCATCCTTAATATGACACTGAGGATAACTTTAAAGATGTTGTTCAGAGTATTTTTCCCCAGTTAAACTACTTCTTAGGAGTACCCATACGAAAAGTGATCGGCAGTCGGTGTGTACAGGTTTTTTATATATAGATAACTAATTTTCTACTTCTCCCGCTGAATTGGCTATGGAAAACGTTACTGATGTCACAGCGGACTTTTTAACTAGAAGTGAATTTGGCAACGCAACATTGCAAGCGACCAACTCCACGATCTCATCCTCGTCGCCAGTAGATGTGACTCCGAACAGTAAGTTGCTGGCTGGATTATCTGCAGCCGCTACATCCATTTTATCTCCAGGTGCGGGCAACGTGCCGGACGTAAACACTCAGGATGACGTCACAGGTATCCAGGCGATTCCAGACTTCTCAGACACATTACACAATGAGACAAATTTCAACGCATCGTCGGACGTCGGGAGCTTCCTTTACGGCTCCGATGGAATGTTCGAAGATGTTGACTACACCCTCCGATTTCACGAATTTACGGACAGATCTGCCTTCACAAACGGCAGCATCGGGGCTTGGCACGACTGCTTTACGTCCTTCTACAAGAGAACACAGGCGGAACACCATAACCCTGAGGGCTGCCAGATCAAGTTCGACGGGGCCTCCTGTTGGCCGGAGACAGAAGCTGGAGCCTTGTCCACCATCTCCTGTTTTGCGGAGTTCAACGGGCTTTTCTACGACACCAGACGTGAGTAGTGAAGTTACTAATGTTATGTCGAGTTCAACGGGCTCTTCTACGACACCAGACGTGAGTAGTAAAGTTAATAATGTTATGCCGAGTTCACACGTCAATTATCTCAACGCGTTCACTCATTGACTCGTCCCAATGTTTTCTAGCGTCGTTGCCAGCGCAATTTTGTGTACGCTTCAAAAGTTATTAAAATGTTGACTGCTAAATCAGTACCTCTGTATGTGTCACTAGGCAAGTTACGGATATCTCTTCAAATTTTGAGTGAAATAAAACTCAGAAAACAGTGCACTTTTCTGTTATTTTCTAGGGTACAGTAACGCATTCGAAAAAGTGGTTGAGCGAACGCGTTGAGATGAATGATGTGTGAACTCGGGCTTAGAGACGTAACTACTCACGCCAGGTATGGCACTAACTGTAAGTAGTAAAGTCAGTATTATAGTCAAATCAGTGCCAAATCTAATCTATTAATTAATGCATTTTGAGTTTTGGAATACAAATACAATGTATCGATTGAGACAAGTTATACCACGCTCTTAAGTGAGATTTGACAAAGTTGCTAGCGTTCTTAGCTGCGCCCGTCGGACTCCTTACGCTGGTTTGACTATAGTATTATACTGAATTTGCTTTTATTGAGATACAACACATGACTTAATCGTGAGTGTTACAGCTTATCTCACAAGCTGCAACTGTCAAGTGCTTTATGATACTACATGCGACTACAAAGAAATACGGTGAAACTACCGTACATTTTTCAATACTTTCTATATAATTCTACAGCAAGAAAGCGAATGTGTTTGAGAATATCCTGCCATATTTCCCTATGGAAGTCAAATGATTAAAGAGTTAAGAGAGCAGGAAAGGAAAGACACTGTAAGTGAAGCATATAAGTGCAGTCCATAATTACCTCCGCCGAGGAGGTTATGTTTCCGTCGTGTTTGTCTGTCTGTCTGTTTAGCTGTTTGTCTGTCTGTCACCAAGATAACTCAAAAAGTTATGAACCGATTTGGATAAAATTTACAGGAATTGTTTGATATGTTAGGAGAAACAGATGATTAACTTTTGGTGAAGATATGTCCATCCGTTTGTTTGTTTGTTTGTCTTCCTCATTTTTCTCAATGCCATAACTCAAAAAAGTGCGAATGAATTTTGATGAAATTAGCACGAGTTGTTAGGTATGTAACAAAGAGTAAATGATCAAATTTGAGTAATGATCCGTTTGTTTGTTTGTCTGTTTTTAATTTTATGCTTGTCAGCACAATAACTCAAAAAATAATGAATGGATCTTTATGAAATTGATAGGAATTGTCAGTAATGTTAAAAGACACAAATGATTGAATTTTGATGCATATCGGTTCGTTCGTTTTTATGTTTAACTCATGTTTGTCATTACGTTTGTTAACAGTATAACTCAAAAAGGTACAAACGGATCTTCAAGAAAATTGCACAAGCTATTATTACTATCAAAAGGCACAAATGATCAGATTTTGGAGTTTATACAAAGAAAATTATGGTTTCAGAGTTAACTTGAAATTTTGCTACCGTTGCCTTACTTGGCGGAGGTATGCGCTCTCAGAGTGCTCTAGTTGGCTATATTTATTAACACATAATTATTGTAAACTGCAATACTTTTTCTGCAAATGGGCCTCAAAAGTAAGTAATTTACTTACTAAAATAGACCTTACGTTTACTGACATAATTGGTACGTGCATACTATACCTAATAAAAATGCAGAAGAGTGTTGCTGGACCATATTCACTAACGAATTTAAGAATCCATTTCCCCAATGCTTGGAATTGGAAATATCGCACGTCTATGAAAATAGTACATCAGACAAGTACTAAAACAACGAGAAGTACCCTTAATTCTGCTGAGCTCGTAACAAAAATACGCACATCAAAGGCGTGTTCGATTGGGTACCAAAATTATGCTATCGAGGCTTGATTTGTCCAAAACTCCAGCCAGACGCTTTATTCGAGCTACGTTCAAATTGTTATAAGGAAGCCGATTACGTTGGGCCGCTGGAAACTCCATTTTAGGAAGTAAGACTGAGTTTCTGAAAGTCTCAAGGGTAACCGATTGAAGGTCAGTGCCCGAAACTGAATTCAGAAGGTCGAAACCATCGTGGATTTTCAAACAAGTGGCGTCTCGAAAGCTTAATTTTTTGGTCCAATCGAACATTCCCTAAGAAATCGTTGGATTGACTAACCATAGTCGAACTGAGCCAAGCCTACTTGTTCGATCCCTCAGACAAGCGCTGATTGTGCGTTAATTGCAGGTGTTAAAAGCAACCCGAGTTCGCTTGGGACTCCATTGTACAGAAGATGATCGACTTTTCAGTCATTCAGTGGGTAATCGCCTTAAGGCTAACGCCAGAAATAGGATTCAATGGCACAAAAGCTTAGGCACCTATTCCAGGTTCCTGGCAAGTGGATTCTGCTACGATCCGCTTGAATAATCAAACAAGACCTCTCAGTAAAAAAGCCACTTCTGCACTCCATACTTTTCAGCTTCCCTAACAGAATTAGCGGCTGCCCTAAAAGCGTATATCGCAAAGCAGCTTCTTGGGCTGCCACATGCTTTGATTATATTTTCTCAATAAATTTTTTCCCTTGAATTTTCGAATTTTTGGGAAAATCCTAAATTCACTGGGTGGTAGGGCCATGCATCAAACTGTGCGTTTTGTTATTAGTAATATTTTTCTATTACCTGACGCTGCTGCTCCTGTAAAAAGCTTTTAGTTGAAAATTTTAACCACGGACGTAGGTCAGTTTTGCTGACCTTATCAATTACGGAGTTTTGATAACATGTAGTTTACAGCAAGACGTGCAGGCATCTACGTGTGAAAGTAAGTTTATATGCAGGTTCTGTGCTGCTGTTTTTGTATCAGTCGAACAACATATGCGAATTTTTTGGTTTAATAAATTGCACAGAAACTTATATTTGACCTCAGATTGATCTCCGTGTCTGTACATATCAGATGAGTTATTCTTTAATATTTTGTATCATTCTGTTTCGCTTAACTCTTCCTGAATGGGTGTAAAAAGTTTTTCGTTTATTATTTCATGTTACGCCGTATATAATCGACGAAATCATCAACACATGACATAATCATTTAATGTAACTATATTAGTGCATACAGCCTATGTTTGTCAAACATTTTCCTCAGAGCCGCTATAAAAAACTGCAAAGGTAATACCAAACCCGTTGCGCGTGACACCATGACAAACTTCCCTCTCTGGACACACCCACGCGCTCTTCACGCTCGTGACGTGAAAATTCAAGAAGAAGCTGACAGAACTCAGCGATTGCCGTGACACTGCACTGCAGTTAGCTCACTCTGCCGCGCAGTTAGCTCACTCTGCCGCGCAGTTAGCTCACTCTGCCCTGCAGTTAGCTCACTCTGCCGTGCAGTTAGTTCACTCTGCCTCTTTTGCTCCATTAATAGAGTCGGAGTTCCCATCTGGGCCACCCAAAAGCTGGCACCGCAGCGCTTACCTCAAATATTTATTTTACAGACGCCGTCTATTCCGACACCAAGCAAATTCTGCCACTTTTTTTTGTTGCTGAAGAACCCGACGATTTATCCGAATGCTTTAAAATAGGGGGCACATATTACTTTTGTAGAAATAGCTTCGGTTGAAGCTCATGCCTTTCTTTTAAATAATAAACTACGTTCCCTTAAAATCCAACAAAGCGAATGCATTTATGCTCTGACAGACTCTGCCATCCCAGGTTGTCGGGTGCTGGCATTAGAGTGTAAACATTTGCTCTCTCTTTCATTTGGCATCTCATTTCATGATTTTTTGTCAGCTTCCTATTATGCACAGCAGCTTCAGGGGGGGGGGATAATTAATGGCTCAGGTGCTTTTTCACGCCGTCTCGTAATGCACTGATCTATTTTTTTTTTCTTTTTTGTAACCCTGAGTGCGTCTCTTGCCTATTTGTTCAGCCGGTTGGAATATTACCAACTCCCTATGTAAATTTATATAAGACTTCTGCATTCCACTCAAGTGGGCACGTCTGCAGCCTTGTAGTCTGCCCTTCCACCCAGCTACATAAAGAAAAATGGCCGCAAGACCTTGGCGAACAGGTCATTGATATAGTCGGTTTACCGGCAATGGACTGTAGTTGTTCTTAACGTGCGGTTGTCAACCTAAGCCATCAATAAAGTAAGTTTATCAAGAGACACAATTGCAATGACATACACATGCATAAATACGTTATAGAAAATCCAGATAATTTTTGAAAACTCCTTCAGCATAAATATACCTGGTTGCCAACGTGTATTGCAAGAAATTCATAAATATGTAAAAAAAAAATAATATTGTGTACTGCATGTAGCACCATTCTTAGTTGTTACTTACACACTTGACGTGCCGGTGACAAGAGGACAATCGGTGTGATAAACGCACTATTGCATTTAGTATTACGCGTGTTCTTATGACACTAAACGTATTTGTGCACAGGCGCACCTCATTACATTGATACTCCTTGTGTTTTATTGTAGGTGAGCAGGTGACCCAATTATGTAATGTTGTAGAAGGTGCAGTTCATTCACAATGGCTAAGTTCCCCATTTGGTGATTTTGTTTCTTTAATTTAATTCTTGCCTACTGAAACGAAAACTTGAGAGTAGATCGACCTATAATGTTTGTAATAAAATGTTTGTTTGTTTGTGCAGCTCCTACCAGTCTCGTAATTTTGAAATAATGACAAAAAATTTTTACTTTCATTTTAATACTGCGTACTAGTCTGTTTCTGTCGATGAATAAGACGATTAGAAATCCACAATCTATAGTGTATTTGCTAATTAGCTTTCCGTTTGCAACCCAGTTGCTCTATTGACGATCGACGATTGGTATGTGCACTGCGCTACCTTATCAATTACATTGCCCTAATTGCAATATTCTATGTAACGCATACTCGTATACGGAACATGATCGAGTGTCACCGCAGTATACCTATATATAATTAAATATTAGGATATACTATATATATATATTTAATAGCTTTCATATATGTATTTAGAAAGCTCTCAAGTCATCTTGATTGCGTTATGATACACTCAAGTTTTCAGTCCGACGGAGACCAACTCAGTGTGCCCAATGTAGGTACTTCATAGCTTATACGGTTACGGAGAGACAAATACCTACGAATTATGCCAGAAGCAACATTACGGGATAAAATACAACTTCCGCAGGAAGCTCCTCACCCAAATTTAAGCCGGAACTGCTCGATAGCTTAAACCCTGAATATGACTACCTGACCAGTATCTACAGTAAAACACCAATTTCATGCTAACCCCAAGTTCATATTCTTATACCCTGAGTACGACAACCTGGCCAGCTTTTTAGAAGGCAAACTTGGACAGGGTATAAACAGATCAGCTTGATGTTCATATACCATGAGTAGGGCTTATTTTCCAGGGTATAAAGGCACCAACTTGTTATTTGTATATCCTAAGTAGGGCTACCTGGCTATAACCCTTGCCTCTCATTACCTGCCTCTGGCTAATGACTCAAGACTGTCAGAGACGGACGACCTGCTGCTCGGCGCGNAGACGTGAGTAGTGAAGTTACTAATGTTATGTCGAGTTCAACGGGCTCTTCTACGACACCAGACGTGAGTAGTGAAGTTACTAATGTTATGTCGAGTTCAACGGGCTCTTCTACGACACCAGACGTGAGTAGTGAAGTTACTAATATTATGTCGAGTTCAACGGGCTTTTCTACGATACCAGACGTGAGTAGTGAAGTTACTAATGTTATGTCAAGTTCACACGTCAATTATCTCAACGCGTTCACTCATCTACTCGTCCCAATGTTTCTTAGCGTCGTTGCCAGTGCAATTTTGTGTACGCTTCAAAAGTTATTAAAATGTTAACTGCTAAATCAGTACCTCTGTATGTGTCACTAGGCAAGTTACGGATATCTCTTCAAATTTGGAGTGAAATAAAGCTCAGAACACAGTGCACTTTTTTGTTATTTCTAGAGTACAGTAACGCGTTCAAAAAAGTGGTTGAGCGAACGCGTTGAGATGGATGATGTGTGAACTCGGCCTTAGAGACGTAACTACTCACGCCAGGTATGGCACCAACTGTAAGTAGTAAAGTCATTATTATAGTCAAACCAGTGCCAGGAGTTCTCTAGGGGCGGGGTTGAATTGAACGCAGCAGTGCCAAATCTAATCTATTAACTAGTGCATTTTGAGTTTGCGAATACCAATATAATTTATCGATTGAGGCAAGTTGTACCGCTCTCTTAGGTGAGATTTGACCAAGTTGCTTAGCATTCTTAGCTGCGTCCATCGGGCTCCTTACGCTGGTTTGACTTTAGTATTATAATAAATTTGCTTTTATTGAGATACAACTAATGACTTAATCGTGAGTGTTACAGCTTATCTCACAAGCTGCAACTGTCAAGTGCTTTATGATACTACATACGACTACAAAGGAATACTGTAAAACTACCATACTTTTTTTCAATACTTTCTATATAATTCTACAGTAAGAAAGCGAATGTGTTTGAGAAAATCCTGCCATATTTCACTATGGAAGTTAAATGATTAAAGAGTTAAGAAAGCAGGAAAGGAAAGACACTTCACATATAAGTGCAGTCCATAATTGGCAATGTTTATTAACACATAATTATAGTAAACTGCAATACTTCTTCTGCAAATGGGCCTCGAAAGTAGGTAATTTACTTGCTAAAATAGACCTTACTTCTACTGACATAATTGGCACGTGCATACTATACCTAATAAAAATGCAGAAGCGTGTTGCTAGACTATATTCACTAACGAATTTAAGAATCCATTTCCACAATGCTTGGAATTGGAAATATCGCACGTCTATGAAAATAGTACATCAGACAAGTACTAAAACAACGAGAAGTACCCGTACTTCGAGATCTGCTGAGCTCTTTACAAGAATACGCACATCAAAGGCATGTTCGATTGGGTACCAAACTTAATCTGTTGAGACTTGAATTGTCAAAAACTCCAGCCAGACGCTTTGTCCGAGCTACTTTGAATTACGTTCAAATGGTTAGGAGGAACCCGATTACGTTGGGCCGCTGGAAACTCCATTGTACGGAGCAAGATTGAGTTTCTGAAAGTCTCAATGGTAACCGATTGAAGGTCCGTGCCCGAAACTGAATTCAGATGGTCGAAGCCATCGTGGATTTTCAAACAAGTCGCGTCTCGAAAGCTTAATTTTTTGGTCCAATCGAACATTCCCTAAGAAATCGTTGAATTGACTAACCATAGTTGAACTAAGCCAAGCCCACTTGTTCGATCCCTCAGACAAGCGCTGATTGTGCGTTAATTGCAGGTGTTAATAACAACCTGAGTTCGCTTGTGACTCCATTTTACAGAAGATGATCGACTTTTCAGTCATTCAGTGGGTAGGCTAATCACCTCAAGGCTAACACCTGAAATAGGATGCAATGGCACAAAAGCTTAGGCACCTATTCCAGGTTCCTGGCAAGTGGGCTCTGCTACGATCCGCTTGAACAATCAATCAAAACCTCTCAGTAAAAAAGCCACTTCTGCACACCATACTGTTCGGCTTCCCTAACAGAATTAGCGGCTGCCCTGAAAGCTTATATCGCAAAGCAGCTTCTTGGGCTGCCACATGCTTTGATTATATTTTTTCAATGATTTTTTCCCCGTGAATTTTTGAATTTTTGGGAAAATCCTAAATTCACTGGGTGGTAGGGCCATGCATCAAACTGTGCGTTTTGTTATTAGTAATATTCTTATATTAACCTGACGCTGCTGCTAGTGTAAAGAGCTTTTAGTTGAAAATTTTAACCGCGGACGTAGGTCAGTTTTGCTGACCTTATCAATTACAGAGTTTTGATAACATGTAGTTCACAGCAAGAAGTGCAGGCACCTACGTGTGAACGTAGGTTTATATGCAGGTTCTGAGCTGCTGTTTTTGTATCAGCCGAACAACATATGCGAATTTTTTGGTTTAATAAATTGCACAGAAACTCTTATTTGACCTCAGATTGATCTCAGTGTCTGTACTTATCAGTTGTGTTATTCTTTAATATTTTGTATCATTCCGTTTCTCTTAACTCTTCCTGAATGGGTGCAAAAATTCTTCGTTTATTTTTGCATTTTACGCCGTATATAATCGACGAAATCATCAACACATGACATAATCATTTTTTGTAACTATATTAGTGCATACAGCCTATGTTTGTCAAACATTTTCCTTAGAGCCGCTATAAAAAACTGCAAAGCTAATACCATACCCGTTGCGCGTGACACCATGACAAACTTCCCTCTCTGGGCACATATCAACGCGCTCTTCACGCTCGTGACGTGAAAATTCAAGAAGAAGCTGACAGAACTCAGTGATTACCGCGACACTGCAGTGCAGGTAGCTCACTCTGCCGTACAGTTAGCTCACTCTGCCGTGAAGTTAGTTCACTCTGCCGTGCAGTTAGCTCACTCTGCCGTGCAGTTAGCTCACTCTGATGTGCAGTTGGCTCACTGTGCCGTGCAGTTAGCTCACTCTGCCTAACCCCTAGTCACCTTCTACAAAAAATGACGTGACCGAAATTGGAAAAATATGTGGTTAGAAAAACTAGACCTACCCTCACCCAACCTACTCGAGGTTATGAAGGGTTCTTTTTCAACTTACCCGAAATTCGTTTTCCGACAGTAGGGCCTAAAAAGAACTATTTTCGGGTCTCAGTCACTTCTAGGCGAGGGTGACGTACCCGTGCAGTTAGCTCACTCTGAAATACAGTTAGCTCACTCTGCCGTACAAGTAGCTCACTCTGCCTCTTTTGCTCCATTAATAGAGTCGGAGTTCCCATCTGGGCCACCCAAAAGCTGGCACGCATCGCTTACCTCAAATATTTATTTTACAAACGCCGTCTATTCCGACACCAAGCAAATTCTGCCATTTTTTTGTTGCTGAAGAAACCGACGATTTAACCGAATGCCCGAAAATAGAGGGCACGTATTATTTCTGTAGAAATAGCTTCGGTTCAAGCTCATGCCTTCCATTTAGATAATAAAATACGTTTCCTTTAGATTCAACAAAGCGAAAATACATCTATGCTCTGACAAAATCTGCCATCCTAGGTTGTCGGGTGTTGGGATAAGAGTGTAAACATTTCCTCTCTCTTTCATTTGGTCTCTCATTTCATGATTTCCTCTGAGCTTCCCATTATGCACAGCAGCTTCAGGGGGGAGGGGGGAGGATATATAATGACTCAGGTGCTTTTTCACGACGTCTCGTAATGTACTGATCTATTTTATGTAACCATGTGAGCACTGTACGCCTCTTGCATATATGTTGAGCTGGTATGAATATTACCAATTTCCTATGTAAATTTATATAAGACTTCTGCATGCCACTCAAATGGGCACTTCTGCGGCCTTGTAGTCCGGGCTTCCACCCAGCTACACAAGGAAAAATGGCCGCCAGACCTTGGCGAACAGGTCCTAGATATGGCCGATTTACAGGCCCTGGACTGTAATCGCCCTTAACGTGCGGTTGTGAACCTAAGCCATCAATAAAATAAGTTTATCAAGAGACACAATTGCAATGACATACATATGCATAAATACGTTATAGAAAACCCAGATGACTTTTGAAAACTCTTTCTGCATAAATACACCTGGGTGTTCACGCATCTTTCAAGAAATTCATAATTATGTAAAAAAAAAAAATACTGTGTACTGCATGTGGCACCATTCTTAGTTGCTACTTACACACTTGGCGAGCCGGTGACAAGAGGACAACCGGTGTGATAAACGCACTATTGCATTTAATATTGCGCGTGTTCTTATGACACTACACGTACTTGTACACAGGCGCACCTCATTACATTGATACTCCTTGTGTTTTATTATAGGTAAGCAGATGACCCAATTATGTAGTTCTGTAGAAGATGCGGTTCATTCACAATGGCTAAGTTCCACCATTTGGTGATTTTGTTTCTTTAATATCATTCTTGCCTCCTGAAACGAAAATTTGAGAGTAAATTTATTTATAACGTTTGTAATAAAATGTTTGTTTGTTTGTGCAGCTGATACTAGTCTCGTAGTAATTTTAACATAATGGCAAAAAATTTTACTTTCGTTTTAATACTGCATACTGGTCTGTTTCTATCGATGAATAAGTCGGTTAGAAATCCACAATCTACATTTGAGTTTTCAGTCTGGCGGAGCCAAACTCAGTGTGCTCATAGCTTCATAGCTTATTAGGTTACAGAGAGACAAATACCTACGTCAAAAGCAACATTACGGGATAAAATACAACTTCCGCAGGAAGCTCCACGCCAAAAATTTGGGCCGGAACTGCTTGATAGCTTATACCCTGAATATGGCTACCTGACTAAGATCTACAATGAAACACCAAATTCATGCCAACCCCAAATACATATTCTTATACCCTGAGTACGACAACCTGGTCAGTTTCTCAGAAGGCGAACTTGGACAGGGTATAAACAGATCAGCTTGATGTCATATACCATGGGTAGGGCTTATTTTCCAGGGTATAAAGGCACTAACTTGTTATCTGTATACCCTAAGTAGGGCTACCTGGCTATAACCCTTGCCTCTCATTACCTGCCTCTGGCTTTACTGAGTTCTGACAGTCTCTGCCTGCTGGACGACGAGCCGCGCCGGAGACATCGATTAATATAGAGACAGTCTCCGGCGAGACGGATAACACCGTCGCGCACTTCGACTCAAGGATGGCAGAGGAAGGAAAAACTCAAAGCGATTTGCGATGAGCTTGACACAAAAACTAGCGCTTGATCAGAGTCATAGGCAGCTAATGTCTAATTAGTGAAATGCTTCTCATCTCGCGCCCACGCTCGTATTCACACCTGGCTGCCCACGAGATATGTGGGGGGGGGGGGGAGAGACATGATAAAACCAGCTAACCTCAACCACTTACTACATTTTAATTCGGCTCCTGCCTGAGCTTCAATACCATACCCGATTCGGTCGATAATCTTTTATTGATGAGCGCATAAGAGATCTTAATTGGATAAGAGCAAATATGGCGGTGCAGGCGATGCGCGCTTCATTCATTTTAAAATATCTTAGGAAGATGATTGATGATAATCTACATATATGATACTTCTGCTTGTTCCTATTCAGTTATTAAGTTAGTACGACCGTATCGTTTTCGTCAGTATTTGATAGGGGGAATATTAGGGCTTCCTTAACGCATCCTTTGAAAGATCAATAATACATGGAGTCAAGCTCGAATTTTTAAGCTGCCACTGTTCACAAGCTTTAAGTAAAAGATTCACTGCCTGACTTCGAACAATTTTCCACCCTTCTTATACATGACACGAGTCTGGCGGCATTATAATAGAGAAACAATGCCTTTGTTTGGACAATTTCCACAGGTTCCTTCATTTCAGTATGAGATACGACAACTTTGGTTGAAAGGAGGCTGAGATACCACTGAAGAACATTGCCTCAGTTCTGTGGAATTTCAACAGGTTTCAGCTACTAACAATAATTAGAACCAATGTTGTGTACGCGCTGGGACATCCCAGCCCACGACCCACTAAGTCCGGACACACACAGACACGGTAAAAACTACACTCCTTTGGTTTTAGTAAAAATTATGATCTAGATCCTACAACGTGCATCGTATACGAACTTAACACATTTCTTACGCTCTATTGTCGTGTATTAGAAAAGGAAAGTACGGATACTAAAATAATTTTTGGCAGTGCTAGATACTATTTCACAATCTAGCTGCTCGGGCGGCCAAGAATGGTGTTAGGGCAGCTGTAGAAGTCCCAAAAGTGCATCAAGTATAACTGGAGTAGCCTCCCTTGAAGCGCATGTAAGGCTTATTCGTCTGGGCATCTTGAGACGATAATAAACTTAACGTAGATTTAGATAAGTGCCTTAAAAAATTTAATTCTTTAAAATTATCTAAACCAATATCTCCCCAATATCTCTTCATTTGTCCCAGTCTGTCGTTTGGTAAACACTTGGGTGCTTAGCTACAATGCACTTACGTTTTCCAGCATATGCTGTACATTGTATGAACTGAAAGTGGAGAAGCCTAGAATTTCTCTCCTTTTAAATTCAGTCTACCCTTTTGCTATGCACTGCGAAAAAATATTGTCCTAAAACCAGCACGTGTTCCCGTGCAACTAGAGGAATAGGTTCTGATTTTATGCTGCATGATTACTTCGAGACAGGTATTTTCCACTGGTGCACGTAAAGACGTGCTGCCCAAGAACCAGCACGCCTTTGCGTGTACCAGCCGAAAATGTCTTCTTTAGTGTATTCGGGCAACATAAAAACCGCTCGTTTCGTGCTGTACGGGCAAGCTAATGTAGGCATGTTGCGTACTTGAACGGGAACACGTGAAGGCTTTGGATTAACTGTATCCTCGGTGCAGGCAAACTGGCATTCAGCTTTAATGCACAAGGGTTTTCAATCGCACAAATAAGTCATTAGTATTGAGCGAGACAGATGGGGACACCAAGTGTGACAGCAATCAATTAATGTTTGCGGGGCTCTACACTCACTGCAGCTGCCCCTCTCCACTCACGGCCCACGGTTACGTACGACAGTTCTGCACAACCTGTTGCCTGCTTCAGTGGCCTTCATGCTCCTCTTTCAGGCCAAATTCATGCTACCTGTCGGCCGTGTTTGGTTTCTATAAATATTTGAGCTCATTATAAATCAAACGGTTCGTTTACGTCATTAGGCAGGCATTCGTTGCGCTTGGGTGTTGGGAACTGAGGTTGTTCCGACTAATAGGCGGCCTTATGGAGGTCAGAAATCCCTCGTTTTCTTTGTGTCGAGGTAGGTAGTCTAAGGAAAATTAGAGAGGGGGCTGTTGAGTGCCTATTTTGAAATGCTCCTTAAAGGTAAAACTGCGGTAGAGTTTTCTGTGCCGGAAAAAATCCCAAACCAAGTGCTGAATATAAGGTAAGCCTTACTAAGCTTTGAAATAGTTTGGTGTAAAAAGTTATTTCTAAAGAATTTTGTAAACGCCGAACTTTCGTTTTATCGTTTTTTTTTGCAAAATCTGTTTTGGCTCTCACATTAATTTATGTTAGCTGCTTGGATAGTTGATTTATTTGTTGCTTGATCTTACCGTCTCTGATCAAGTTGGTGTGTTGAATACCGTTGCGATATCAAGCTAAAATTCTTCAATTGTCATCATTTTATCTGATTGGTATAAAATCAATTAAAAAAATGGAAATCTAACCTCTGATCATGTCTAAAGTACCTCATGGCTGTAGCTTGGATGCTGAATTACAATTCTTTATTCAAGCTAGTATATTTTTTCTGTGCTCATTATACGTATATTGAGTAGAAGATCAGCAAAGGAAACGTTACTCTTCAGAGCAGAGTCATGAAACACAGCGAAGAAAACGGGGCTTCGGTTTGATGTCATTTCTCACCGTCATTTGATAAAGGCGCGGGCCGTCATAGTCGCCGAATGTTGTACCGCGATGAAGTTACATTAACGTATGCTATAGCTACCAGTACGTGACCGCGACTCATTGTCTTGAGCTTACGCGGCATAACATGAGCCAACACTGACATAGTTTTCTTTCGAATTCCTTTTGTCTTTTTATAAAATCTCTTACCGTAGCTAACTATGCGGTTTCCATTTTATCAAGGTAGTTTGGGCGTGGTTAAATTCCTCTACAGCGTTGCCAATTCTATTGGTATTTCTGAGATTTTGTTCGGCCCATATCTTCACCCCCCCCACTACCTGCATATAAAGAAACCTCAGAAGTGCACATAAAATTGGCAAGGCTGTAGAGGAATTTGGCCTATCCTAAACTGCCTTGATAAAATGGTCAGAGTAAAGTGGCCTGCGCCATCATTCAAAAAATGACAAGAGATAATAAATGTTGCCACAAAGCCTACATTTTTTTCACTCTTAGTGGTTCTCTTCTGAGGAATACCTTTCTCCTTTCCTTCGTTTATCTTCTACTCATTTTGTACAGCATAAACTCAGAGAGTGAGAAACAAAAGTTTTTCGAGTGGAAAGAAAATACAATCCAATATCTTGCAAGTACTTCAGATGCGCTCAAAGCTTAGGTAAAAATGCCAGAATATGGCCCTCTGGCCATTCTGAGATGAATTGTTTTCAACTTAATGCTTCAGATTAGGACGGGGCAACCAACCAATCGAGAAAGAAGTCAGCCTACCAACAAACTGGGGGTTATTACACGGCGGTATTATATTAAGCCTACTTGTATCTTGGATACGACTGAGGCTCGGAACATGTAGTGACAACACATGCTGGAGCTCTGGAAAGAATGCTTATCTCCAGGTAATTTACAACATCTTTATCTACTAAACTGAAATCGGCAGCGCCCACCATTTTCCTCATTTAAAATCTAAAATTGAGCAGATGCACTTAGAAAAGTTAGACATGCTCTAGTGCAGAAACCAGTATGACCTACCGCACACATACCTTTTGTATACCTGTTTTGGCAAGCAGAGTGCACGCGCTACCGTGCCGGTTTAGGAACAACAGCACGTCTTACTTTTCTGAATGAACACAAAAAGAAAAGAGTTGTTTTAGCACTAGCACCCCTCCTCGTGCACCGACGGGAAATACCTGGCTTAGTGTGCTAGTGCAGCACACGTGCTGTACGAGCACGTCGAGGCAGCTATTACTCCCCCCTTCGACCCACGGGAATGGTGTGTACTGGTTTTAGAACAACGCTTTCCTAAGCGTAGGTACTCTACAGCATCCATAAGAGAATTATATCTTCACGCGCAAGCAATGAAGAGCTATCAGTGTAAATTATTTGTTGTATTTTTTGACCGACGGTTGAGCGACCATGCCTATAGTTGGAAAACTAAAGAATTGGTGATGTTTTGTCCCTCTCGCTAACTTCAAATTACGTTCTTTTTACTCAAACAACTTGGCTAGGAGAAAATTTCGGACAGCTACATCTAATTTTTTATTGGCCTTGCATGTTTCACTAGTTTTAAATGTCAAGAAATTACTTTCAAAGGTGCTAAATTTACTTCAGCACGAAATAATATGCTTCAGCTAACTTCTTATGCACCTTTGTTAGTAAAAATAGGCCATTCTTATAAAACGTTTGTTTGGAGGACGGCATAATTTATCTTCTCTGTATCCCATTGCAAATATATACTGATTAAACAGACACATCATTTATATTTCTGAAAATGTATTGACAAGTCGACCAACATATACTCAACACGGTACATTCATTCACTGCAGCACTACGAGGAAGAGTAACTTGAAAATAAATATCAATTTCAAAATAGTAAAATTGAGCGAAATCTCTTCAGTCTCAGACGGAAAGACATCGGTAGTAAAGAAATCGGCTGTAAGAGCGCGACAAATGGTAATCGTAAACAATATTCGGAAGCTGATTCACATTTGCGTTCACTTAGTAAAGAGGAAACTTCAAAGACCGTAACTTTTGACATAAGCGGTTTGCTGGCTGCTGGCGATATTGCAATATGAAGTTTGAACATCGACGCCATTGCCCGATGCTTTGGTGCACTTATGAATATTGCGTCGAATTTTATTGTATCGCTGGCACTGCCTGGAGGTGGAGTAGCGCTATACATGTCAAAATTGGCAGGTTGAAAAGTGTAAATCAGGAAACTGTATTGAACTAAAGCTAATATCATAAAATATGTATAACGTATTGTCGACAAATTTCATAAAAACTTAACGTTTCGGGAAGTTAAATTCTTTAGTCATTGTTACGATCAACTGTATAGGGCATATCATTTATCCTCCTCGTATCTAGCGTTCTCCTATGAAATAGATTTTCTCCGAACTTTTTTCAAGAACAACGGCTACCCACACCACCTTCTAGATCATTACTGCAAACTATTGCTGGACAAACTATTCGATCCCGGCATAGCTAAACCTACCGTTCGTAAATTAGACTTTCTCCATTCCCTCTCATAATACAGCATCGATAATGTCAATTCCCTGAAAGTTTTCCTCTCCGAGGCCTATCCGCACATGAACTTTAGGTTCCTCTACAAAAATACATTTACAATAGGATCCTATTTTAAATTCAAAGATAAGCCTCCCACAAACCTCCGGTCCAGTGTTGTTTACGTCTTTTCTTGCACGAGCTGCTCAGCTCTGTACTACGGCAGCACTGGGCAGCATTTCAAAGCCCGCGTTGACCAACATTTAGGTATATCAAGCAGAACTGGTTTACCACTAGCAAAACCAGGAGTAAGTCGAGGGGCAGAAGTACGTCTCGTTTTGTTGGTAGGTTAATCGTCCTTTCACTTCTCTATCATAGCTTATTCTAATCCAATAGAACTCACAACTCTAGAATCACTATATATTCATAAAACGAAACCTAGCCTTAACATAATAACTTCAGCTGTACCGCTAGTCACGATCCATAACTGACAATTTTGCCTCCAACTGTGTTTGCCCGCTTCCCTCCACCTCTCATACTGTTCGACGCTTATATATAGACCCTCGTTGCGCACTGCAGTCATTCGCCTTTTAGGTCCCTCATGCTAACACTTTCCCATACTTAGGTCATGCCAAATAAAATATTTTTAGTATTCACCCTCCGTAGTCTATAGATTTTAAAATTTCTGAGGATGGGAATTAAACTTCCCGAAACGTTAGGTTTTTATGAAATTTGTCGACAATACGGTATATTTGTTTCAGGAAACTATTGTAGAGGTGATACTCATCTAGAATAAATATATAGATTCTTTGCTGAGATTCGCTAAATACCACGTTTATCCAAACATAAATATGCGGTAACTATTATGCGGTTAGCACAATAAAATAATTTCTCAATAGGAATATGGTCTTTATTTTAATGAAATACGCTTGAAAGAAGGACTCCTTCCTAAATATATCTAAATTGAAATATATATATTGTAAATGTTCTAAAACTAATATCTTAAAAATGTTTTTGCTCCGGCTAATCTAGACCCTGTTATCATTCTGCTTGAGGCTCCATCCATCCGTCCATATCTCTGAACGTTACGCTGTTCAGTATAAGGTAGCGAAAGCTTGAATTTGCAAGAACCTCTGATTTTTGCTGGAAGGAATTTCAATAATAGCTGTCTTTTTTTCGCTCGCTCTTGACGAAATTTCAGGTCAGTTTTTGAAGCAAAGACCTGAAATTCATTTTACAAGTATCATGCATACCGTATAGATTTTCATATATTCTAATATTCACTTTTCTGGGGTCACACAACGATCCAAATATGGGAAAATCGTAGCCAGGCTACAGTGCAAAGCGAGCTGTTCTTAATTGCTCAATTCTAAAGTATTTTTGAAGCGAGGGAAGTATTTGAAGAAATCACGTAAATTGAGAACTAGGACGCCTCCTGGTGTAAGACTATCACCAGCGGTGGGAGCGAATATCATCGCCCTTATTTTTTATGGCTTCCTAATCCTAGTTTTTTGGCATGGGTCACATCGAGGACAGCCCACCAGACTCCCTGCAAAAATTATGAACATTACTCAACTCCTTCGACCACTTATTTGGTGGGCGGACAAATATACAAATACATATACATTCAAGTATATATATAGCTTTTGATTAGAAGCAGTTGAAGAAATTTGAGTCTCCCACCTGATGAGCTGCTGAACAGCGAAACGCGCGTTATGGGTATCAAAATTTCTTCCACTGCTCCTAATCGAAATCTACATATGCTCTCTCTCAAGAAAAAAAAATATATATACTTAAATTTCCAATGCAAAAATTATCATCACTCTCACTTCGTTTGCGGGTGATAATTACTGAAAAAAGTGGGCTGAGCCTGTTGTATTTTGCGGGAAAGCCATCGCACATAAAGTATGAAGCAGCCACGGGTCTCACTCTGGCATGGAAATCATCAAATACGCGGATGGAAATGGAAATCTACATCATAATAGACAGGGGCGGAAACTTTGCTAATAAACATCCACCAGTGATAATCATAGTGTCTAGATAGGTTGTGTAGAGTGACTTAGGGTGGACGGCCTGCGACTTGGCATAGGCTACACGGGCTGCGTTAAGCTCGCTGCCTACGAGTCGGAACACGGAAGAGCTTCACGCTCTTGGAACAGATGTTTCTGTGTGCGTGATGAAGGCTGAATTTATTCAGGCACATAGATTCCAAATATTTACTGCTCCGAATTGAAACTCAATAGAAATTCAGAGAGAGATTCGAAGCTGAGCAAGTGGTCCTCGCTGAAGCGGAATAGCTGCCGCGGCTTGGAGTTTAAGCAGTTTTTGAATGCAGTAAAATATTAGACAAGAAGAAAAGAAGAAGCTGCATACACAGCAGTGTAATGGGAAGGATAGGGAGGACTCCCGTATGCAGCAAACATAAGGTTAGACGCAGTTTGTAAGGATTAAGATATAGGCGCTATTTATGGGGTAGGTTAGGTTAGGTTGAGGAGCCGCATTAGGTTGAACTAAAGTGAGTTATAATAGCGCATGTTAGGATTGCTTCATTTTAGAAAGTTGCGAATATTAACTAACCGTAGAATTCCCACGGCTCACGCTAGTACCCTATTATTATGCAAATTGGAATATTTGACAACTGTTATAAGGTTAATACCTCAAAACAGTATCTAAATAGGGATATATTATACCTTATTTGTCTAGAAATAGGAAGATATGATAAGTCTTCCAAGTTTATAATATTTTTATAATTTGGGAAGTCAGATATGGTTGCGGTAGCCTCTGTATCATGATAATATACAACAAGCACCATGCAGCAGTGACATTGACCCACACTGTGAAAGTATTTCGGTATTGATACCGTAAACTAGGTTCCTAGAGCTATAATTCTTCAGTGTTAAAGTTTGCTATGACATTACCACCTCATGTCGCATGCCATACTTGTTACCCACAGTACCAACCATCAATGATGCACTGTTCAATATCGTGTCAAGTCTGACTTAGGGTTCAGCGCGACCAAAGTTCAGCGATGCCTCCGTTCAGCAGCACAGCGATGAACAGAGGCACCGTTATAATTAATTGATCAGACCTTCCTTAACTTGCCATGAATGCGGGGGACGGGGGGGGAGGAGGGAACTTGAACAGTAGCGGCGCTTGGCACGTGCGGCCCTCAACTGAGACTAAAGCGGCAGGATTTTTGTATGGTATTTCAACAGTTCTGTTCAACTGACTAGAAAACTTAAAAACGCAGGATTAATGGCTTTTCATGTCCTGCGTACCTGAACCAAGTCGTACCTGTCTTTGGTGTGGCCAGGTGTCGATTTTCTTTTTTTTTTAGTTTGTCGATTCCAGGGGGGTTGGCATCACAGGAAGAGACGCACATATAAACATCCACTGAGCAGACGCTACAGTCGGCAATCGGGTAAATGACGCAGATAGTCTGCACCGAAAAATATGTTTTTCAAGACCAACACGTTTTAGCGTGCATCGTTAAGAAAACCTGCCGTGGCGTGTTAGCACAGCACGAAATATGTCGCTTTTGTGCTGAACGAGCCACCAATCCAGGTATTGCTCCTCAATGCACGGGAAGACGTGCTGGTGTTGAGACAACACCTTATTCACAGCAGGAATAGAGCAAAACGTATACATGGAACGTTAAAAGTAAGGGACCAAGAACACACCTCACTACACTAAACAGCCGTTACCTACCAAGCGGGTGGGACAGGACGGATTGATGGCTTTCGGCGCCCTGCGGCCCTCAACCAAGAAGTAAGCCGTCC
>LQNS02001155.1:6284081-6294361 GCA_001587735.2 Parhyale hawaiensis
AGGTACAAATGATTAGATTTTGGAGTTAATACAAAGAAAATTATGGTTTCAGAACCAATTTGAATTTTTTGCTACCGTTGCCTCACTTGGCGGAGGTATGCGCTCTCAGAGTGCTCTAGTTATTACTTAAACGAATACGGCAGCTCGTAAAGAATAACATTGGCATCAAATGATACTTCAGACATTAGGGCTGCTTATTTATGGGGAAATTCAGTTGAGATTCAATGTTATTGCAGATAATTGGGTGAACAATAGAGGAAAAGAAACCTAGACTAGAAACGACATCATTTGAAAACAATATGGTGGTGTCTTATCAGGAAATAAAAACTAAGACAAATACTGTCTTAACCGCGAAATTGTTTCGTAGAGGAAGGAAAATTGAAAATATAAGGTGTGTTTTCATTAAGTAAATTTTTTCAAATAAATTTAAAATAATTGCAATTTGATTGAACAGGGAAGTTAGTTGAGGACTATGAAATAAGATTAATAAGTATATCTAATACATCTACTCGAGTGTTTCTGGCGCGAAGGTAAATGGTTCTTCGATGAATAATAAATAATAGGATTTGCAGCGCAGCTAAGGGTTGATAGGGAGAAATCTTTTCAACAATTTGGCATTTTCACTGAGAACTCAAAATTTATATTCAAAAGCACATGATAAAGAGTAATAATAATCTTTCATGCGCTTTGTAAAATTTCACTGCTAAGTTCCAGCTTCCAGTCGCACATCAGTAAATTTCCGTCATAAAGTTCGAATGTTATATCGAATATCAGTTAAATTTCTCTATGAAATTTAATTTTATATCGTACTCCAATTAATAAAAATCGTAATTCTAACTCCGCACTGCACATCGCCAATGTTCTAGCTACACATCGCACATCAGAATATTATCACTAAGATACGCTAAACTGGCGACGTGAAAACGGCAGAAACTCCATAGGGTTAACAAACCCAAACGCAACCAGCCCAGAGGCGAAAAAAGAAAGAAAGAAAAGATGACCCATCATAAAATTGCTCTGCTTACAGATTGGTTAGTTGAATCTGCTAATACTCGCTCCAGCAAAGGCAGAGCCAACAATATCATTCCAAATTTCCACATATAATAGAAAATACGAATGAGAATACTGGCTTGTATGGCATAGTACCGGTTCTAACGTAAACTTATAAAGAGCACCAGTACGCCGAGTATACCACACCAGACCACTTGGCTCCGGAAGAAAAACCGCCATTGGATGACTAGGGCCATGAAATATTTTATAGAGAAAGCAGACCCCACCAACTCTGCGACGATACGCCTGATCACAAGGCACAACACCATCCAGTATGAACGCAAATCGACGAACCACTCGGTCAAGCAAACTCAGATGACACTTGGTAGCCAAACCTTAGACTACGGAACAGTATTCCTGAAGGGGAGGACTTAGCAATTCAAGGAGCGACGTGTCAACTCTACCGGACCAAACACCCTCCAAGCACGTCGCATAAGACCAATTTTCTGTGATGCTTGTGATTCAACCGAACGGATGTGGGGCTCAAACGCCAACTTTGGATCAAAATTGACACCCAAAAATACCAAATCATTCTCCACAGGAAGTGACACACTTCCCAGCATGAGTGCTGGAAAAGCAGGTCTCACTGTACGTGACCTAGACACAATCATGGTGATAGTCCTGCCTGCATTTAGCCTCATTCTATACCTAGAACAACATGAGTCAATCACTTCCAAATCACGTTGAATTGATTTTGAAACCTCCAAGCCATTACTAGGGTTCTCGCTAACACCCAGCAAAGTAACAGCATCAGCGTAACCAACTAGTAAATTATTGACAAAATCAAACAGGTTCTCTGTATATACGATAACAAAGGGCACAGAACGCTATCATGTGGGACGCCAGAAACCACATCTAAAAACTCACTACTATTCCCATCAACGACAACGCGTTGGCGTCTACCAGCCAAAAATTAAACTGACTGATAACCGTGAAAACTGAACCACCATTACCCATCAATCTTAGCTTATGGAGTAACCCAAAGTGATTCGATTCACGTCATCAAAAGCAAAACTAAAATCAAGCTGTATCAACCTTGCCTCATGATCCCTATCAAGTGCGAGCTGCAACCCATGAGAAACGTGAAGAAGGGCATCATGAGTTCCCAAGCCCTTACGAAAACCATACTGTGTTTAGGGAAAGACACCCTGCTTCTCAAGAAAGCGACCCAACCTCGACACGACCAACCTATCGTAAACTTTCAACAAAATAGGTGTGATTGAGATGGGTCTATAGTCGGATGTTCTAGATGAGACAGAGCCCTTCGGAATAGGCGTCACATGAGCGACACGCCAACATTCCGGAAAAAAGCCCAGCCGTAACATCTGTCGGAACACCGAAACGAGCTGAGCTGCAAGCACACAAGCCACCCTCCTAATAAAGAGAGGAAAGGCAATTCCACGTAAAATTCTACTTTCACATCCCACATCAGCTCAATTCCGCTGTAATTAAAAGTGCTTCGGAACGACCCAAACCGTTTTAATGTTGTAAAAGCAAACTAAAAGAAAAAAAATAAACAAAAGTGTTTTCTTATCTATGGGTACAAATCATGCCATTTTCTAACAATTTCCTTTAGGAATTACAACACTATCATATAAGTGCTTGTGTTGCGCACGGTGTCAACGGCATTTGCTGAAGCCGGTGTCACACTATGAGATCGCACGCACAACTTATGAACGGACTTTCAGCTGCCACGTCATCCCTATCTACATCGAAAGTCGGTAGCTAAGATACCTACGGAAAGAATTTATATTGAGTGACTTTCAAATTGAATTTTAACTGATAATTTGAAATTGCGATTGTTTAGTGTGAGCCCGGTTTTGAATTTTCTGTAATTCAACGAATCGTAAAGGATATAGGAAGCGGTAATTGTTTGAAAAACGACATTTTTTAGTAGTTATTCTTCAATAAATTCCCTGTTCAATTTATGAAGGCAGCGTAAAATAAAATAACTATAAATGTACACTCGCAAAATTGAAAGTAATTTTGTTCATTTTTTATTGCGATTCTATTGAAGTTTCAAATATCTCCCATCACATTCTAATTTGACATAACCTATCATATTATCTATCAGTGGGTTCTATGATGACGTCATCTGTTATCTTGCGCCCTAAGCACAGCGCCTATTGCCTGCTAATGATGCGCTATCGCTAACTGATGTGCGAGGTCGATAGGGCAGCGGCCTTATCTCAAGTGTGATGGTCACCCGCCGATTGTGTGAGCAGCAGTGCGCAGAATAATAATGAAAATAATCATTATTAAGTACTCATACAAGTTATAAAATTGAAATGTTATATAGTACACAAGAGAATGGATCATATTTCTAGGTTACACACAGCTCATGGCGCAGCGATCTTGCATAACAGGCCTCATTACCCCCCATTGCTTGGTCCCCATCAGGTAACGGTATGCGCTGCCATCGTATACACATGCTAGAGTGTATACACTCCGTTCCGTTAGAACGGAAGATCGAACCCCTGTGCTTGACAGATGGCTTCTTGCGGTGCTTGGCTGACTGAGTCAGCATTTCCGGCATGCAGATGCTGCCACGGGGGTGCAGACCCTAATCAGCTGTGGAGATGTTCAGCGTTCGCATGAACCTTCGGTCTCTTAAGCAGATAGTTGAAACAGTCTGTGGCTAACTGCAGCCGTGCACTTCTCTTAGGCTAACGGCCATCCACAAACAGTACCACCCAGGGCATGTACATTTTCAACTTGGTGTGCGAAGTCAAGTTGGTTTTACCATAACACTGCGTGGCCGACCAGTCCCTATGCCGGTGACACACTACGCAACCGTACGCTCCACTTATGAGCGAACGCTCAGCTCGCCCGCTGCCCGGATACAAAGGAGATAGATAGCATAGATACAGTAGTATGAACGACGTGTGAGCCAAACATCCGTTTATTACGTTGAGCCTGTAATGGCGGTTTCGAAGCGAGGCTGACCACTTTAATCATTTTCAATATCCCTTCTATGCCTAAGACAGGGAGGTATTTATTGCTCGTAGTTTCATAGTATTTTTTCTGAAAATATCTCTCACATCATCAAGCAGTATAGTAAAGACCACTGTGCAACCAGCCGAACATCCAAGCTCCGTGGTCCAGAGTGATGTCATCTGACGACCATTTTAATTCTCCGTATTTTTTGTCAGGATCTGCAGTTGTTTTTTCTCCCTCTAAGCTCCCGTCTTGAAATTTACTACGTCAGTCCATTAACTTAACTTTTAATGGGGAATCCTGCGAGCTAATATTAATTGGCTAACTCTCTAGAGAAAGTATTTTCCCCATAGGAATAGAATAGGAATAGTCCAGGCTCTATGGGGGTGTCTGTGAACATTTCTCTTTCACGGCTCTAGCCATGTATTTTCCAATTCCATATGATGAGGACATTAAAAAAAAGTTGGGTAGAACTTTTGCAACTGGTACATTTTTGAGGTGGGGCATGGGGGGGGCTGAAATTATCAATTGTGAAATGATTGTTCTGAAACTTGCTCACCATATGTATTTTGAAAAAGAAACATATTTTGTTAATACAAGTGTTTTATTCTAATTTGGATTCAGTTAGCTTGGTTAGCTATAGGTAAAAGACATTTTACGATTTTGAAGGTTAAAAATACGAAAAAAATTAACCATTATATTTGAAAAGGAAGTTAGGGCGTTGTATACATCATTAATCAGTATGTGTCAAGGAAGGGTTGCTAGCGAAATACAGGTGCCCTAAACTAAACATGCACATATATGCAGAGAGAGATAGAGAGAGTGTAAGATGCAATAGAGCACTGAAAACAAAATAAACTCAAGAGAAAAATAAAGCACTCAAGAGTTTCTTATTAATTTAGTAGCAAATGAGATTTTATCAAACGTCTCATCTAATTAGCTGGAAATGTATTGTGGAGGTAACGAGGTATCACAGATATTGAGATAAAATACTTCCTGGTACAATTGCAGTCACTGTCTATTAGAACAAATGATCTCCGCAGCCCTTGTATAGAGTGGAGCACATGCAGGACTTATCTTGAGAGTACATATGTTGCAGCAGTAAATTACATGTACAATGGCAGCAGTTCAATCGCATAGCAACCAGCTGCGTAATAATACGTGCAGTGACTATATGCGTGTGCATAAATCACGTAAATTCTTTCCACTGTATGGGATGAAATAACATTATTGTAGACAATGATGATGATAGAGAGGAAGGTAACATTCTGCACGGAAGAAAATCCAAATATATTTGTATAAATGACAGCAATTACAGTCATTAAAATAACAATTATTGTGGTGCTTGTCTGTGTGTCCGCAGCACGCGTGAAGATAAGTGCGAATACAGAGCATTAAGACTTCTCTAGAAGCCTTCAGAAGTGTTCTAAAGTGAAATTTTACGCTCTTCAGAAACGCTGAAGTCAAGCATCGGGAAAACAAAGTGTTCTTGTTCGTGAAGTGTATAAACTATAAATATTAAGTAACGTGGATACAAAATATTCTTTTTCATACAGAGAAGAAATGTTAATATTAAAATCTTTGGGAGAACTTTGGGAGAAGCATACGAAGACCGGCAGAGGTTCAGTGTTCCTATTGGAGGCTCTTAGATACTGAACGTGTCAGTTCAGTCGATATTGTATTTTATTTTCCAATTCACCTTGGTGAAGAATTCATCACAGAGATGTCGGTTTTATGGAGCAGGTGTTCGAGTCAGCACATTTTTGTATTAAGTGCATGGCACATCTTAGTAACGTGTCGATCAACTAGGTGCTATTATTCCATTCCTTTGGACCTGGTATTTTTTAGTGTTCGGTGCAGTGTTAAAACACAGATAACATATACAGTATATATATATATATATATATATATATATATATATACAGATCTGTTTGTCCCGTCTGCACTTGTCGTCAGTGAATTGGTGGGTAAAAAACAAACTATTATCGAGGTTATGAGATTTTCACTTGATTTAATTCGGGGCGAATACGTAAGGCATACTTTCATAAAGTCTAGTCAATAAATGTGAGCTTTACCAACATCAATCATTATGAGACATGTGTGCCTGTGTGTGTTGTATGAATAGTGCAAGCACATGCACGCGGACTTCAAATGGGGATCGCAGGTGTTCAGCGCACACCAAATTATTACTTTGAGGTAATAAACAACCTTGAAAAAATAATATGAACAGGTGGAGCACAGACTCGGGTGCTGAACTTGTCCAGTTCACAACAGCAGCTAGTAGCTTATCTATTAAGCAATGTCCTTTATTGCATATACTGCATGAAACACAGTTGGTTAAGTACTTGCTGGCTTGGCTACTTGGTTTGTTGTTTTGTTGCTTGGTTGTTTCGTTGCTGTATGGTTGTTGGCTTAGTTGGCGGGTTGGTTGCTTTGTTCGGTACTTGGTTGGTTGGTTGGTTGATTGTTTGGTTAGTTATCTGGCTGGTTATTTAATGGCTTAGTTGTTTGGTACTTTGGCTTATTCTTTGCTTTGTTTATTTTCTGTTTGATTGGTCAATTAGTTGGTTGATTGATTGGTTGGTTACTTGGTTGGTTGCTGGGTCATGTGGTCCATAACTAAACTGTGTAACAGCCACGAGTTGGTCTTTCTAGCTCCCTAACAGTTTACATGAAGAGAAATTCATTCGATCAAAGACAAGTTTGTGTTACAATGCTAAGTTTATAGTTTAAGTATTAGAGACGTCTGCAGACCCATAAGCAATGGTTTGGATACCGAATTTCACCTCCTTCCCTCATCAATGCCTTATTTGTACTGAGTGCACGATGGAAATGCCCTAGAAGTTTAAGGAACCACTTGAGTAAAGTGTTCTTNCAATGGTTTGGATACCGAATTTCACCTCCTTCCCTCATCAATGCCTTATTTGTACTGAGTGCACGATGGAAATGCCCTAGAAGTTTAACGAACCACTTGAGTAAAGCGTTCTTCAAAGACGAACCATGAAAAAGTGGCAAGAAAACGGTTTTTTAAGTATATAATTAACTCTTACTACCCTTTGACGACAGCGCGGGTCAATAGTGTTAGCAATATTATAGCTATAAGATCCTAGGATGCTGTTCGGTTGTGAGCAATCAGTACTGCAGCCAGAGAAAATTACTCGATAACATATTTGCAATGTGATGTTCTCAAGAATATTCAACTCATAAGTTTTCTTTATACTACAATAAATAAGGCTTCTCAACCGAGGCTTTAATGTACCCGACAACTGTTTTCGCAGCAGATTTCGGCAATTAATGGCAGTACCACGGCCCTATACAACGCTCAGTATCTTCCATTGAGCACGGTTCGAACCATGCCATTGCTTCTGTAAACTGAAGTTATATATAGTCTTTATGTATCTAACTTACCATATACAGAAGGAGTGTACTTAGGAACAGTTTGCACTTAGCTTCTCCTCCACCTTTTTCTTCTAACATTTAATACTCTCTTTCCCATTTTTAATTCTTTATTATCTATTTTCCAACAGCATCTATAATCACTACAGTATTATTTTTTTTTTACTTTGCACAGCTCTTCCCTTTCAAAGTTAGCATGTACACAACATTCCTATTTTAGTCTTTAATATTATTTTCAGTATAAGAAATGGTGTAGGACGTGTGTTGCAGCAGCTGCATACGCGTAACAGCTGTTATTCCAGGTATATCTTACCCAACACACGGCGCGTATACGTGGTGCACGATACTTGCGTAAGAGATACACGTCTGTGTAGCGAACTAATATACAGAAAATATTAACTTTTCGGCATTGTTTACGATAGGCACGGGGACAGAAAAGCAAAACTGGTTGAAGGCAAACATTTAAAAATAGAGCACTCTGAGAGCGCGTACCTCCGCCAAGCGAGGCAACGGTAATGAAAAGTTCAAATTGGCTCTTAAACCATAATTTTCTTTGTATCAACTCCAAAGCTAACCATTGGTGCCTTTTGATAGTAATAACAGCTCATGCAATTTTCTTGAAGATCCGTTCATAACTTTTTGAGTTATGTTGCTCACAAACGTTATGACATACATGAGTCAAATCTCCAAATGAACCAACCGATCTGGACCAAAATTTAATCATTTATGTCTTTTAATATTACTAACAACTCTTATAAATTTAATAAAGATCTATTCTATATTTTTAATTTTTATGCTAATTTGCATAAAATTGAAAACAGTGACAAATGAACGAACGAACTAACGCATCATTAGAAAAATTTGGTCATTTACTCTTTGTGTTATACCTAACAACTCATGTAAATTGCTTAAAAATCCATCCATTACTTTTTGAGTTACGGCGTTGAGAAAAATGAGGCAGACAAACAACCAAACAACCTGACGGATCTTCACCAAAAGTTAATCATTTGTTCCCCCTAAAATACCTACATAACAATCCCTGTAAATTTCGTTAATATCCGCTCATAACTTTCTGAGTTATCTTGATAACAGACAGAATAACAGACAAACATTCAGACAGACCCGAGGAAAACGTATCCTCCTTGGCGGAGGTAACCACGGTGTCGGAGTCAGTAGGAATCGCGTATTTTCGGGATCAGGCTTCCGATTCGACACACGCAATTTGTAGCACTGCCCATTGCTTAAAATTTATACCTAATTGCCTTCAAAAAGTAAGACAACAAAACGCATGAAGGATTACGTCTCGACGTTATTTATTTGATTTGTAGCAAGTACAGGAGATCCTCGTTCTAGGCCAGAGATCCGTTCCGGAATCAAGTGGCACTGAACAATGAATTGGTGCTCAATAAAACCGACCCTTCAGACGCGAGCATCGGCTTTGCTTACGTGAATCATGTTGAAAATGTTAGAAGCAACGCGATTACGTTGAGCTGGCTGAAAACTCCCTTTTGCAAACCAAGGTTGAATTCCTAAAAGTCTGAAGTGTTACCGATTAAGGGCCAATGCCTGTAACTCAGCTGAACGCATCGAAACCACCGCACCTTCCTGAAGTTGCGGATTAGTTAAGCCTCAAAGTTAGTTTAACTTCAGTGGCCAGTCGATCGTACCCTTATAGGGCTATGAGCTGGGTAAAAGCATTTTTGTTTACAAACATTTCCTTTGCTTTCAAGCAATGTGATCAATTGATATACGAAAATGATGAGTATATCTCTTATGGCTGATGTAGCCTATGTACGCTCTCCTGCAGTTTTCACATTTTATCCAGAAAAAAAACAGATGAATTAAAGCTCCCCCAGCATTATTAAAGAGTGAGGTTTCTGCTTATTCAACTGAGATTGCGTCGTATTCATCCCATATTTTTGAGCTCGTAGCATGATGATCCAGCCTCTCAATACAACGCGCCTCGATGCCTCTATACGTTTTCTCTCTGATTACTGCGAGAATGAAAGAAAACGATTAGTTTTGATAGAATACCACGATATTTTTATTGATTAACAAATTATTAAATCAGAAAAAAAATTTAAATGATAATAAACGTAGCATATCATCACACATAGTGCTTAATTTACGTAAACTTAATAAACTGAGTCAGATAGAGGGTACGCGTGGACGTAGTACGGAGGGAATTGGCTACTGTCACCCAACAACGTGACTTAGGAATCACTATTACAAACAAACTACAACACAGTTAGCTAGTCGACAGGAGTGTGAAAATGGCAAGCAGAGTACTCGGATTCATCACCAGAAACTTTGAATACAAGTCCAAGGACATCATCGTCCCACTGTACAAGGCATTAGTGAGGCCACACTTAGAATTTGCTGCTCAATTCTAGTCGCCACATCTCTGTAAATATATCGATAACATGGAAAGACTCCAACGCAGAGCAACGAAATTGATACCTCAGCTGAACAAAAAAGTCGTATGAACGTTGCCTGAAAGAACTGGGTCTGATCTCTCTCGAGCAAAGACGACTGAAGGGGCAACTAATAGAAACATTCAAGTACTTGAATGGCTTCAACGACGTACCCATAACGGGACTCTTTGAAAGAGACCTCAATGATCGCTTGCGAAACAACGGTCAAAAACTCAATCATAAAGCTCGAAGAGCAACCTTAAGTCAGCAGTTTTTTCCCTATTTAATAGTCAGCATTTGGAATAGACTACCTTCCGATGTTGTTTCTGCGGAGTCGGTCAACTCGTTTAAAATTCATCTTGACATACACTGGGAGAGACATCCTCCTCAGCTAAGAACTCCTCCTCCACAAGTCGCAAGCACTTAACGACCAAAGCTTCCCAGGCCATTTTATGCTGACTTCTTCTCACTTCCACTCCATCT
>LQNS02001155.1:6372519-6383071 GCA_001587735.2 Parhyale hawaiensis
GTCCTGTACCACCCTTGAATGACGGACATTCAGCATGTAATTAAGTACGTATTACACCCCCTCAGGCAGCCCTGTTAAGCTTCTGCCGCGGCTCTAAATTCTGTTAGGGAATTGCATTGTTTGGAGCATCAAAGATGATGGCCCCTAAAGACTTATATAGAATAGAGGTAGCAACAAAAAAATTATAATTAAACAGAAGAAATGAAGGATAAACGCAGCTCGACAAAGTATCATTGCCTCGTGTATAAGTTCAAGAAGGGCAGTATGAGACAGACGACAGAAACAGTAAAAGCTTTGAAAAAAGTACCAGTACACTGTCTATAGAGATACAATGAGAAATTTCAAGTAACAGTGTTACATCCGTCAAATTAAAAACAAACTTTTGAGAATAAAAAATAGGATAGAAAATCCTCTATATTATAATACACAGCTGTTGGTTGGATGCTTGCTATCTTGCTTGCTCCTCTGGTTGGTCCTTCTTTCCATCACATACTTAAGAATTTAAATACAAGAAATTGATCCACTGAAAAATAAGATAAGTACCATGAAATTTCAGCCCTTGGAATTAAGATGGCAAAAACAATTTCTGAAGTATATTTGGAAATTGGAAACAGTGTATTTTCTGAAGACCGCTTCGCTTTGATGAGCAGCTTGGTACTATGCATTGCATAAAAATGATTCCTTTTTCGAGCGTGCTAAATGAAAGGCTGTATCTTTGACAGAGTTTTTGGTCCTCTGGAGTTCAGAACTAGGGGATAAAAAGGACAATAACAATGCCCTTTACCTTGAAAAAACTGGTCGAAAGTAAGCATTTATAGCTAAAAAAAAAATAGGGTAGAAATGCGAAACAAAAATGACAGGAAACGATCTGGTGTCAAATTTTATTTGGCATCACCGATACAGCGACTCTATTGAAAACAGGAGGAGGGGGAGGAGGGCGGTCGAATGGTCGGAGGAGCTAAAACTTTGAAGTTTATCTAGTCTGAAACTTAATTGGGTCTCCGGCGGCGCTCCTTAATCGCTTATTCGTGAGACTTGCAAAATCTCGAGTTTTCTCCGCATACTGGAATTTTCAATCGGCTCAACGTAATCTCGTAGCCCCTGAGACACGATTCCAGGTGCCGAAGCAAACGCTCCTATTTCAGGTTCTGGAGAAGTCAAGCCTTAAAATATTAATTTTGCTGGCCAATTGAGCGCGCACCTACACTCACGGTGAGCATTTTCGAAAAATTTGAGTCTTCAATATGGGTCAAGCTACAGTATAGAGTGAGGTACGCAGTTTCATTGTTGCAGGAAACTAGTCGACTAGTAATGTAGCCAATTCTCTCTATAGGCAGTTTGTAAAACACTATAATCCTGACCAAAGTGTATTTATTTATTTTTTATCAAGTTATTTTTATTTATTGGTTTTATATTATTGGTAGACTGTGCGCTCCCTCCAGTATAGTGATCAGACGGGCAGAAATCCTTGCTTGTAGATTCCCGACAACAAACATGAACATCGGAGTAAGTGCTGTTTATGGATATTCATTACCGACATTTTCAACGACACGGGTATTCCGGTAAATCAAACAAGAAAATATTTTCTTTTCGAGTGGTAGACGTTTCACCGTGCTATAACAATAATTTAATGAGTTATAAACGTTAAGCTTTAGCAAGTTCATTGGCTAGGATTTAGATTTGAACATGCTATACCTAGTTTAACCTTATCTCTCATAGTTTATGATGCCTGACTGCAGGCGCTGTCTCTACAACAGGAATAGAGTGTGAGAAATAATCTTTAGGTATAGTGAAACAAAACAGGTCAAGTGACATAAGGTTATATTTCCTATAGATACGGTACGCCCACTCCAGTCGGAGGAAAAATTTTTAGACCTAATAAACACGCTCAGGAATGCGAAGCTCGGGAAGAAGAGGAAAAACAAAAGGACAAAAACTAACAGTAGCAGTAGGAACTTTAATTCAGTAGGCTGGATACGTGAAGGGTAACTTTCGACGTCCACCTTGGGTGCGATTCTCCCCATATAAGCTAAATTACCCAGCCAACTAAAGGGTTAGTTCAGTACGAAAGACAGCGGACTAAGCACACAGGGGCACGGATCGTTACGTAGTACAATATCGCAAGTAAAAATACGTCAGTGAAATAAAATGTAAATGCCATCACCAGACCTTCAGGCGAAAGGAAAATGAAGGAAACAAAAAGAAAAAAAAACAATGGGCATAAAGAATTTGCAAGTCACGCTAGGTCGAGACCTCCATGCCATAGCATTGAGCGAACTGCAGCGTCCGTACGAATACACGCCATTGTTATAATGTATTTTTTATAGAGGGTATGAACATAGTTGTGTGTGCCTCTACGTATTATATTATGAATCAAAGAATAACTACTTGACATTTATGCGTTTTATGACACGCTATGAAATGCAGCGGTAGTTTCGTAATTCGAATGACCTGTTATTTGAACAGACGCTATAAGGAATTAAAATATGTAGAAACCAATTACTTGCGGCTTGTTTCTTACACGAGCGATCTTAACTTGAGTAAACGAAAAAATTTTTACTTGAATCATTAAATATATATATATATATATATGCTGCATTTTTTGCATTTATTAATGGAAAAAATTATCACTTCAAAGAAAACAGTAACTCTTTTAGAGATTTTAAAATACACTCGATCAGCAGAGATTGAGAAAAATGCTTCATAGTTATCGGTAAATAGAGAAACAAAAAATCATGAGAGTTCTTAACACTCCAGGGCATTTTAGGAACTGCCGTTACTGCGCAAATGTCTTCAAACTGAGTAATTTTCATGAGCTTTTTCTTTTCAAAACCCCATTACAACGGGCTAATTTAGTGGAAATTATAATAGTCGACAATTGCCTATAATTTTCTGTTTGGGCTCGCCTGAGATGAGAAAAGAATTTCAGGAAAAGGTAATGCACATTGAAATAATTTATTTTTATATTACATGATACAAATAAAGGTGCAGAGACACATGTTAAGTGTCACATCTCTTGAAAGAAATAATTAGAAACGCTAGCCCAGTAGTGCGGTTTCAGAAACAGTAGATGAAACTTGCCCTTTATTATCCTTTGTCACCATTAGTAGACCTAGTGCCAGTGATAGGCGAAGCGATGCATACTTCATACACGGAAGGATTGCCTCTTCTCCAGGGCAAACAATTCATATACTTTCGCTTGTCTAATTCAATAATTTTTCTTGCGAAAACAATATAAATTCACGTGAAAAAATGCACGAAAAGCAAATCCTGCACTAGTGACAAGGCACCACCACTCAGCTAAAATATTATTTGCCATCATTTACACTTTTGCATAACGGGTCGTAATGCAAGGGGGTCGAAGCGCGTGCAGTCCAGTGCACCGGAGCCCGCGACGCATGACCTTACCTCACGAATGCAAGAGTGCCACTGAGCGTCGTGAGTGAGAGAGGGCCGCGCGCGCAGAGGGGTGAGTGTGATACTGTGCCGTGAGCAGGATGATCCTGGGAAGCAACAGTGAGGATCAGCGGACAGCAGCGCACCTGTACGGTGATGACGTGAGGGGAGAAGCATTGAGAGACTACGGCGGGACCCAGCCAAACTAAAACTTAAGAGACATTTTGTGCCAGCCAGGCAGAAGACGAGGATGGTTTGGTCCACACCTCCCGATGAACCCACCTGACTGCAGGGCCCCTCTTACTGCTCCAGAATATTACTACTAAGAATACCAGCACCTCTGGTTAGGATAGTTGCTGCCTACCGACTGCGACTGACTTCAAATGCAAAAAAGCAAGGGCACCATGGCCGCACACCCCAACTAGGCAGCCCACGTGCACCGGTTCGTGCTACTGTTACGGGGTGGATATGTAAGTGGTGCAAGGCATGTGCAGATATATGTTAAAAAGGATAATTGAGGAGAATAATAATAAATTAATAAATAAAATGGACAAACAGATGCAATGTATAACCTAATTGACAGTGAATCTTTGTTGATAATATTAATCAATCAGTCGAATAATAAATGAACTGCTGTTATAAAAGGATAATTGTTTGCGATTCATCCGGTAATATTTCTCTCGAACAATCCAGTTGATTGTTCTCGTTCCAATACTTGACCGCACATTAGGAGAAGATAGTGATTTAAGATATGAAATGGGACACAGAGCACATGACAGACTTGTGGCTACGAATTATAGAAATATGCAAGTTAAATATGTCCCCAAGGGGCGAGCCATTCCCCACCCTACCTAGAATAATAATATACTTGGCGATTGGATCTTTCAGCCTGCGAGAAGGTTCAAAGAAATACACATTTAGATCTTTCAATATACTGGGAAAAAAGACATGGAAATTTTGTACAAATGACGAGTTCGCAAAAACACATAAAAGAAATAAAATACCGATTGGCAAATAACTCTGCTTGTTATTGATTTGCCAACTTACCGGCCAAATACTGATGTTACGCACATTATCCGTTAATTTAAAATAAGAAAAGAGAACCTGAGGATCTCTTAGGAAAGAGAGAAAAGGATTAAGATTTGCGCAAATGCAATGCAACGGAACGTTGCACTTGGGCTGGACAAGTTATACCGAAATATGGGAGGAACGTAACTTTATCAAAAGCCAAATTTTAAACCAGGTGGCAAAAACGGTATGTTCCGCCGCCGAAGATATAATAAAATATGTATCAACGCACATGTTATCTAATCTAACTGCGGGTTAGGACCACCGGAGAAAAGACAGCACTGGCTATACACCAACTCTCACATTTTAAATACCACATTCTGATGACGGCAATGTTTACCAACGATCGTCCAATTTGAAGGATATAGAAAATATCTTTTATGTCTTGAAAGGCAATACCCGCATAAAATAAAACATAGCAGATGTATTTAATGTGATCGGCATCTTCAGCCACCAATCCTACTCTAATTTTTAATATCTACATTATTAAATCTAACATTTTCCGCTTTTCCATTTTTTAGGAGCCATACTAATCCCTCGTATTAAACTACATATATTTACACTTCCTACACTTAAGGTAATTCACCGCAAGAGAAACCTTCTCCTGTCGGTATTCTCTGCTACGATTTTCAAAATGTAAAGCACAACATTTTAGCGGGCTAACAATCACCGATTTCACTCTCACTTCGTGAATATTACCCTACTAAATGAACTCACTAGATCATAAAAAAACAACTGATAAACATGTAAACTCCATGTCTCACTGCAGGAATAATTGACCTATACAGAGTGGCATACTGAAGGGGCAACCCGCAATTCTGTCTGGGTGCACGATCAACATTTAACTTCTGGACACCAATATTGTTCCGACCTTCCTATTAAACACGCAACTTCTGGACACAATCTCTACCAATCAACTGCAAAATACACACCAAACTGCAGAACCGGAGCCTCCGGGCGGACTACTCTTAATCTCTTCTAAAAATCATCGAGCGCTCGAATATGCGCTACCTAGTGGAGAAAAGATGTCTCTCATTCTTAGCACTTCATAGGGCACGCGCGGCCATCGCTGCTCACAACGGTAAACCGTAGCTGGTCATTTGACATTAATATACAGGTGCTTCATAGCACTGCGGCAGTGTCGAAACGTCATGCACTCTAAGATGCATTACAGTCTTTTTCTTCTTGCTTACTTTGTGGCATTCAGCACAACATGGCCGCACAAAATCGTTGGTGGTTGAGACTAAAGTGTATTTCTCAATTACTGGTGATGATGGCGAGCACAACTGGCACTGACAAGGCACAAAGTTCAAACTCACTGATGAAAATTAAACAGATCAGCAAGCAATCGTCGATATATTAGGTAGCTATGGCACACTGCTTTATGATGTACGCAGATTGTTCGTGCAAGCTAGCCAACTCTCACTTCATCACTCCGCGGCAAATCAGGAATCAAAATATTACGGTAAAATACTGCGAATCGTATGGCGCTGGGTCGCAGAAAATCATGGATTAGCTATCAGAAAGAACAGATTAGATTAGATAGGCGGCCGTAGATGAACCAAAAGGCCCATTCCCAAAGAGACACCGGAACATACGCCACGGCACTCTATGAGCTATTACCATTATGTTAGTAGGATATACAGGACAGGAGAAAAAAGAGAGAGAGAGAGAGAAACAAGGTGGGGGTGAAGAGTCCATGCCCAAGAAACGATCGTGAATGTACGTAAGCATGTTCAAGAGCCCCTGACATGCGGAGCTTAGAGACATCAAACTGTGTAGTTGGAGCGGGAGAGAGAAGGAGATGAATTAAGGTTGCCTCGTAAGCTTTGGCCGTTAAGTATTTGCAACTCCCGGAGGAGGAGTTCTTAGTTGCGGAGGATGTCTCTCCCAATATATGTCAAGACGATTTTAAACGCGTTGACTGACTCCGCACACCATGATCTTGAAGTTGGATGCACGGGTTAATCACCGCAAAATAAGCGGTGATCACTTGAAATCGGACCAAAGGGTTGGTATCCGACTCAATCGGCAGACGACGACAGTAACAGATTGCCGCGCGCCAGCTCTTCCCCGACAGGGGAAGAGCGGTGAAAAACCAGTTCTGTCGCACAAGCCTCTGCTTCGGGACTCATTCTTAATTTTTCTAACAATGCCAAGGACCTACCAACTAATTCTAAATCTTGAAAATCACGAACCACCCACCTAATAATCTACCAATGACTTTCCCCAAAGCACCCTTGGACTAAATTTTTACGCCTCCAGTCCACTTTCGACACATATAATTGGCCGAGTGAGCCCCAAACACTCCTCCCAAAGCAAAACTGGGGCCAATGGGACGTCTTACATCTATTGCGTGTATTCGTCTTCCCCAAACCTCGGCTATCGCTAAACAAACTTCTCTGTTTACAGCAAGTGGCGGACCCTTGTAATTTATAGGCCTCAGCCTAACGGATCCTCTAACACTCGAATTTTCTGTGGTCCTCACATCCTGTATAATATGAACTGGCTCTGAAATTCTCACAGTTTGGTGTGGAATATTTTCTTTTCCATGAAATAGAACACTACCTAGTTAGTGAATTTCCTTAAATGTTATTTTTTTGTACGAAACAGTATTATTTTTATCATAATATATATATGTATATGACACGGTAAGTAATTAATCACGCGTCAGGATATCCTAACACTGCACAAGAGATACATCCAATCTAGGGTATACAAGATTACACTGCTGCAGTTAATCTCAGGTTATCTGAGCTATGGCGGTATAGGCAGAAGGCTCTTGACAACTCCGCCCCTTCCCCACTGGAGGCTATACTATTGTTACTGCCGTACCCACTTCCGGTTAGCTCAGTGCCCCTCAGTACATGGTCTACGAATGGTCGATATGCTGACGTTGCCATACCGAGTAGTAAGACTTCTTAGAACTGACAACTAGTTCAGCACGTGAGTTGTAGACTAAGTACTAACTTTTAGGCTCATGACACTTATTATATGTATATATATATATATATACATTATTACGTTTTTAATGTATAAAAATTAAATCTATTAAAGTACGAGCATGAGTTCCATCGCAAATCAAAGAGGAAGCGGTGGAGCTTCTATTTGTATATAATATCCCTCAATTGTTTAAAAAAACTGTATTTTGCAAAAAAGATTTTCAAAATACATATCCGAATTTATTCTTTTCATCTCTTTCATGATGATGTGTTTCTTAACTCAGAGAAAGCATGAGACATATTGATGTTAAGGTTTCCATTAAGGCTTCCCCAGAGGAAACAATTTCGAAAGGAGCTTAGTCCATTAGATCGTGGTGGCCAAGAAATGTCAACAAAATGTGACATTCATTTACCAGCAACGACTGCTTATTTTTGCTTGTTTGAGAGTAGTATTTTTTAACATTTAAACTCTGAGGTTTCCGCCTTATTTCATCGGCAACCTGGGTATAGGGAAAAAGCCCCGAGAGGAAAAAAAGCCCGTTTGGAAAAAAGCCGCCCGGAAAAAAGCCCCGGGAGGAAAAAAGCCCCGGTATAAAAAAGCCACCCGGAAAAAAGCCCCGCTGAAAAAAAGCCACCCGGAAAAAAGCCCCGGGAGGAAAAAAGCCCGGTAGGAAGAAAGCCCCGGGAAGAAAAAGCCCCGGTAGAAAAAAAACCCGGGAGGAAAATAAGCCCGGTAGGAAAAAAGGCCGGTGGAAAAAAGCCACCCAGAAAAAGCCCCGATAGGAAAAAAAGCCCCGAAAGAAAAAAGCCCCGGTGGAATAGAGCCACCCGGAAAAAGCCCCGGTAGGAAAAAGCCCGGTAGGAAGAAAGCCTCGGGAGAAAAAAGCCCCGGTAGAAAAAACCCCGGAAGGAAAAAAGCCCCGGTAGGAAAAAAGCCACCCGGAAAAAGCCCCGGTAGGAAAAAAGCCTAGGTGGAAGAAAGCCCCGGTAGGAAAAAAGCCTAGGTGGAAAAAAGCCCTGGTAGGAAAAAAGCCACCCGGAAGAAGCCCCGGTAGAAAAAAGCCCCCGCCTATCTCCTAATGTACATTTATTGCCCATACTTAGTTATTTTGAAGCACGTTATAATAAAATAAGTTGAATTATACTGTACTGCATTTATCTACCCTAACCTAACGAAACCAACCACTAACCCATAGTCTAGTTTTTTCTAATTAAACGCAACCTAATCTAACCACATCAAACTATACCCAACCTATTCTGACGCGCATTACCTAGCTTCTTCTAACCTAATTAACCTACGATCTCGTAACTTTTTTCCCCAAACCTCACCTCAGCTAAATATATCTTCAGTTTCTTTCATAACGGCGATTAAGTGAGAGAAAAGCAGGCCTCGTCCACGTAATATTTCCTAATGGTTAAAATCCTTGTGCAATTACCTGATTTTTCATACGTAAGCCATTTTATCTGATAGGCCCAGCAAGCACAGAGTGTAATGGGAGGACTCAATGAGACTAAAATAAAATTTAGCCGTGACCGCACCGCATGTAGCCAAGTAACATCTAGGATTTGGAATTTGTTGCCGGCATAGGCTTTTGGTTGTATTGGCCTGCAGGCGTTTAAGTCAGCTGTTAATGGTTTTTTGCTGGATTTCCTTTAGCAGCGTTTTGGGCTTCCTGGTGTTGCAAGATGCTTCATTTGGGTTGTATTACCTGTCCGTGGGAGCTCAAGCGTGAAGTTTTAATAATAATAATTACACCGACGAGTCGAAGGAAGTATTTGTGGGGTCGGACCTCAGGCCTTCATAGCTTGAGTTCGTAACCCTAACCAAAAATGTATTCCTGGTTATATTCTTGACGCGAGAGAAGCCATATGAATATTTATTGTTCAAACTTTCTGTACTTGACGACAATCTTACTGTGTATTGTGCAAGGCTACAACTCAAGTAGCTGGCCAGTCAGTAGCGGGAGATTGAATGAATTAAATCCAACAAATACGGTGATATGTTTAAATATGTTTTGTGAAGAGCACTGTAACTAAATACGAAGTGTAAATGAGGCTTCACTTAAAAGAAGATGAATCAGAGGGCCATACTGGATTAGATTTTGCCTCTTGTGCAGTGAAAGTTTCCACCAGCCTTCACTGAATGTTTTATTGATAACACTGGTCAACATCAATTTGCTACTGGAACACTTTCAACTCTATTTTAATGAGTTCGCCTTTGTTATTCCTCCTCTAAAGACAACGTTTGTCCATCACGTCCCATTTTTTAGTAATAACTTGCTGTTGCCTATGCTATATCAATGCTATTCTTGCAGAACGCCCCTGGCAACAGTTTCAGAAGTATCGTGTCATGCTGTTCCTACAAGAAGGTAAAGCACAAATTTCTAAAGAACCTTACGGGCTACGACCAATCTAAGAACAGATTTGGAATCAGCGCACCTAAATTAAAGAGACGCAGCAACATTTACTCAAGTAGTAGAGACGAATGTAAAATTTGTTGTCTGGTGTAATTATTTCTTGTTCAATGAGTATATATTCTCTTCTTTTATTTATTTGTCCAAGGGATGAAATTCACACTTGTGACGATTCTTCAGGCAAAATTGATTAAAATATTCACAGGCTGCTCAGCCGGCGCGTTCGTCGATGGTGACGTGACTAATGACGTCACTTTTGACGGCTAGGGATATCCGAGCTACCGATTTTTAGACTTAGAATACGTTCAAAATGTAAAAATTGGCCTCTTGTACATAGGTATGGCCTAACCCAACCTCGCAGTCCTCACTAACCCAAACTAACCTCACCTAACCTTAGCTGGTCTCACTTAAGCTGATCTCACCTAACCTGATCTCACTTAACCTGATCTCACCTTACCTGAACTCACCTAAATTATACTCACCGAACCTTACCTAGCTCAACTTCACCTTACCTAAGCTCACCTAATCAAATCTTACTTAACCTCAGAGTATCTATTTCAGCGAGTCTTACAACCCACGTTCGCACATTCAAATATCGGGTCATATTTAGCTTAGTACAATATATTTTCGTTTACTTAAATATGCTGTATTCAAATAAATCAATTGAGCTCTCAAATAATACATATATATAGCTTCAAGAGAAATGTTACAGCTGTATAATATGTGTATTAT
>LQNS02001155.1:6384287-6399687 GCA_001587735.2 Parhyale hawaiensis
AGTTCAACTTGTTCGGGAATGATGGAAATAACTATGTCAGACGTCAAACAGGTGAGAAATACGATCCAAGATGCACAAAGAAAACTGTTAAATTGGGAGGCGGTAGTGTTATGGTGTTCGGAATGTTTTGTGCAAAAGGTACTACTCCTCTCGTCCGTCTGAATACGCGTCTCAATGCTGCTGTGTATAAGAACCTCTTGGCAGATCATGTTTTGCCAATCTTAAACAATTCTGACGCTGACGGCCCTATTTTCATGCAGGACAACGCACCCTGCCACAAAGCCAAAAGTGTGTTGAGGTTTCTTGATGAGGAAGGAGTGGAGACTCTGGACTGGCCTGCTCAAAGTCCTGACCTCAACCCCATAGAGAGCCTGTGGAAAGTCTTGGGTGAGAAAGTCATGGCTCGAAATCCAACAAACACTGAGGATTTGTGGACAAAGCTTCAAGAGGAATGGGGCAGGATTGATATTAAACGATGCCGCAATTTAATAGAATCTTGCCCTCGAAGATGTGTTGAAGTCATCAAACATAAAGGATCGTTCACAAAATATTGACTAAGGATGAAGGTTTTTGGTAAATTTGTTGTTTTGTTGTGTTTTTTGTCAAGTGTCCCTTAATTCTGCTCACACTAAATTCATAATTATAAGCTAAATATACATAACTTTTTTCTTATCCTTCGGATCGTAATAAATTCTGAGCATATTATCAGGTATCCCAATACCTCTTTTTTGTTAAAATTTCAGCATTAAACCTTTTACAGTTTTTGAGATATGAATTTTTTTATTTTTGTCCCTAATTATGCTCGCAACTGTATAAATGCGAAGCTTTAGAGCAGTGGATTCGTGATGCAGAAACAGACATCCGCCCCATACAAAGCAGCAACAGAACCAAAATGAAGCAGGAGCACCAGTGACGGACACACATACGAACAGACAGGAGCTGGCAGGCAGCTGGCAGGTCGGTCAGCTCGTCGTCTCTTCATTTTTTGCTCTCCGTGGGAATAATTTTAGCGTCTGTGGGAGTTTTTGTGTCACGAGGCAAACATGCGGGAAAACTTGCAGTAATAAAAGCAACTGATGCCTTCAATAATGCGATAATATAGACACTAAAATAAAGACTCTTTCATTTAATTATCATTCGCGAACGAAGTGAGAGGTGGTAATGTTTTCGTTCAAGATTTAAGCAAATATATATATATATATATATTTGTATGTCTGTTCACCCAGAAAGTAGTCAAAGGAGTAGGGCAATCTTCATAATTTTTTATAGGGAATTTTGGGGGTTGTCCTAGATGTGACCCATGCCAAAAAACTAGCATTAGCTGGTCATAAAAAATGACGGAGGTGAAATTTGCTTTCCACCCAAAAAAGGTAGAGGGACTTGAGCTATGTTCATGATGTTTTGCAGGGAGTCTGGTGGGCTGTCCGTGATGTAGCCCATGCCAAAAAAAAAACTAGGGTTTTCGGGCCATAAAAAATGACGGCGATTAAATTTGCTCTTCGCCCAAAAACAGGTAGGAGTTGAGCTATGTTCATGATTTTTTGCATTAGTCTGGTGGGTTGTCCTCAATGTTACCACGCCAAAGAACAAGGATTAGCCGACCATCAAAAATGATGGTGATGAAATTTGCTTCCACCGCGGGTGATGATCTTACGCCACGAGGCGTTCTAGTTATCAATGCGTTTGCACCATATCTTTGAAGCATTCTATAGTCCGTCTCTACACCTGTATCTTGGATACGGCTGATACAGAGGATATTTATTAACGGCAATTTTGAATCAGCTCGAAACATTGGTTTGTACATACTGTACGGAGGGAGGCGAAAGCGATGATGTCTCGGCGACAGTACCGATGGTGTGTCCGTAAATTCTGTTCGGTGATCAGAGAAGGTTACTATTAACCGTGGGCTGTGTGTTTCAAGGACAGGACTTTAGTTTCCTTTTATATTTAAGGTAGTGTTTGGCAGTACAGAGAGAAGGATAGCAATAATTTTATGCAATGCGATTGACGGCATTAAGTTTTTGCAACATTTTAAACGGAATATCAAACAAGCGGGCGCAAGTAACATTGAGAGCAAGACATAAAGTTGTGCTTCAATCAAAATAGCTTACCGTCATCTTTGACGGCGCGGCACACTAGTATGGTTTAGCCAAGAAACCCGAACTCTGATTTTAGGTTTTAATAACTCGGCGATTAATTCACAGTTATTAATCTTAAGTAGCTCAGATACACTCAATTCCAATATTACCCATAAGCATGGCATTTGTCATCAATGGTAAGTAATATTAAAACAAGGAATTAATTACCAAGTCGTAAAAATTTAGAGTCAACTAGAGCTCTTTGAGAACCTATACCTCCTCCAAACAAATCAACAGTAACGAAAATTTTAAATTAGTTCTGAAATCATGATTTTATTTGTATCAACACCAAAATCTAATCGTTTGTACCTTTTAACAGTACTTAATAATTTCAGCAAGTTTCTTGAAAATCCGTTGATAAATTTTTTAGTTATGCTGCTAACAAACATTCTGACAAACCTTAATCAAATACACAAACAGACCAACAGATCATCTTCAAATTATACTCATATATGTATTTTAACATTAATAAAACTTCTGTAAATTCCATAGAGATCTATAGATTACTTTTTAAGTTGTTTTGCTAACAAACATAAAATTCAACAACAAAAAAAAAACGAACTAACCAACAGATCATCACGAAAATTTGTTTCTTCCCTCTTCGTAATATACCTAACAACTAATGTAATTTCCATAGAAGTCCGTCCATAAGTTTTTGAGTTTTGCTATTAAGAAAAATGAGGCAAACAAACAAACGGATGGACGGATCTTCACCAAAAGTTAATCATCTATTGCTCCCAACATACTTAACAATCCCTGTACATTTCGTACAAATTCGTCCCTAACTTTATGAGTTATCTTGACGGCAGACGGACAAGCAAACTAACAGACAGACAAACTCCCCGAAAACACAACCTCCATGGCGGATGTAACAAGGATTATGTGTGGTTCGTGTGGGACCTGAAGGCTAATGATGCTGATTTCAATGACAACTAGAGCACTCTGAGAGCGCATACCTCCGCCAAGTGAGGCAACGGTAGCAAAAAATTCAAGTTGACTCTGAAACCATAATTTTCTTTGTATAAACTCCAAAATCTAATCATTTNAATTTTCTTGAAGATCCGTTCATAACTTTTTGAGTTATACTGTTAACAAACGTAATGACAAACATGAGTCAAACATACAAACGAACAAACCGATCTGCACCAAAATTTAATCATTTATGTCTTTTAACATTACTGACAGCTCCTATAAATTTCATAAAGATCCATTCATTGTTTTTGAGTTATTGTGCTAACAAGCATAAAATTAAAAACACTGACAAACGAACGAACTAACGGTTCATTTCCAAAATTTGGTCATTTACTCTTTGTTATATACTTAACAACTCATGTTAATTTCATCAAAATCCATTAATAATTTTTTGAGTTACGACATTGAGAAAAATGAGGCAGACAAACAAACAAACAAACAAACGGATGGACATATCTTCACCAAAAGTTAATCATCTGTTCCTGCTAACATAACTAAACAATCCCTGTAAATTTCATCCAAATGGGTTCATAACTTTTTGAGTTATCTTGGTGACAGGCAGACAAACACACAAACAGACAGACAAACACGACGAAAACATAACCTCCTGGACGGAGGTAATGAAGGTTGCAAGATCGACTACCAGGCCAGGAAGGCGAGCTCTTGTGGCGCTCGTTGTGCTTACTCAGCAATTGATATCTACAAAATTTCTGCGGGGGTAGCGACCTCAGCCAGAAATATGGAGGGGGAGGGCACAGGTTGTTGCATAAGAGCCTTTCGTTGATGTCGCCCAAGCGGTCGACAATTTTTGATCGACTGCAGCCGTACGCGCCTCTAGGGCCACTTGGTCTATATCTGCAGCGCAAAGCAGTGCGTGTGGGATTACTTGTAAGGGACGCGGTGAAGTTGCCTTTATCTTTTCCCCTTTACACTGAGCATACCTCAAAAACGAAAGTAAACGTTATGTCCAGGTCATATTGTACAATCGTAGGCTCTATTTCTTTGCAGACGCGCAGCTCGCTCGTCGCCCTTGCTACCGTATCTATGATACAGACTTTCGCGTGTGCCTGGGCGACGTGCGAGCTGAAAGTCCTCTCATAAGCTGAGCCTGTGATTGTATAGCGAGCGTGACATCGGCATTCCTGGGCTGACTGACACTTGTGCGTGCTGCATTGATGCCTCTGGTTCAGCCATTTGTGCCGGGGCTACACTGTGCAATCACACGCACAACTTGATGTGAGGCTGCGTAACTCGCACCTCTTCCCGATACATATTTAAAGCCGGTATCATAGATACGGTAGCTTGAATAGTGTACGAGCAGCATATTTTCGCATTGTCTTGTGCGTGCGACTGTGTAGTGTAGTCCCGGAAGATGATACAGAGGGAAATCACATAACCCGATGAGCTCCAACTCACCTGGCACTAAAAACATAAGATTCTTAACTTTGGGTCGAACTGCAGACGGGGATCAAAGTTATGACGGCCAAACACTTTATGTTGGTGTGCGGGATTGGGTTTCCGGCAGGCTCAAGCTCATCGGCTTGCAATTAACTGCTCAAACTCGATCAAGATTTGCGAAAGAAGCGGACAGGTGTGAAGATTAGAAGAAATTGGAGCTAACTGGATCAGATGATCACGGTCATAACCAGTAAATCAGACACAGAAGTTCCGTGTATAGATAACTTAGCTTTCGCGTGGACACTCACAGCCCGCTACTGCGTTGGCTTGCAGAAGCAGACAAGTTGCACCTGCAGCACAGTACGGCTTCTCTCCACAGCAGCTAGAGGGACACAATAGCTAAAGGGCCACAGCAGTTAGAGGGACACAATAGCTGAAGGGCCACAGCAGTTAGAGGGACACAATAGCTGAAGGGCCACAGCAGTTAGAGGGATACAATAGCTGAAGGGCCACAGCAGTTAGAGGGACACAATAGCTGAAAGGCCACAGCAGTTAGAGGGACACAATAGCTGAAGGGCCACAGCAGTTAGAGGGACACAATAGCTGAAGGGCCACAGCAGTTGGAGGGACACAATGCGAATCCTTCGGACAGACAAATTGGACTTGAGCGGACAACATATATATATATACACGCAGCCTGTTTGCTATACAGCCTTCGCTGCAGTATGCTACAATCACAGGTACGTTAGAGAAAATACACATTCCGAAGCGGTTTGTCTACTGCCATCTATCTAATCTAATAGTACAATCTAGAAAGGGTTAACCGTGAAGTTTGCTGCAGTCCACAGCAGCTGTGTTTACTAGAAAGACTTGGCCTGGGTGTCCTTTTTCGGCGACAATACTTTACATGTTCTTTCGAAGTCAGTACATCAGTGAGTTACTTGGTCCAATTTAGGGACGGAAATATGGCAAGGGCAGACCATGTTCCTGTATGCGGAGCACCTGCATGCGCTGCTAAGATTATGGCCATCCCCCCCTCTCTCTCTCAACATAGAAACACACTGAGCTTACTGGTCGGCTTTCCTAGCAGGGAGACGTCGACCCTGGCTACTTCCCGCCCCCCGCCCCCTAAAAAAAGCCTAATAAATGTATGGGGGCAAACGATAGACAATCTGCAGGTCATCGCGGCTTCTAACTGTAAATGTCGGTGTAACTCATTACCATCGTACCTGTCCTCACTCACAACATCGTACCTGTCCTCACTCACAACATCATACCTTTCCTCACTCACTACCGTCATACCTTTCCTCACTCACTACATCATACCTTTCTTCACTCACTACCGTCATACCTTTCCTCACTCACTACATCATACCTTTGCTCAGTCACTACCGTCATACCTTTTTTCACTTATAACCATCATACCTTTCCTCACGCACTACCGCCATACCTTTCTTCACTCACTACCATCATACCTTTCCTCACTCACTACCATCATACTCATCGTACCCAATCACACCCACTCACATTACTCACCACTAGTCATACACTGCCTGGTGTATCTATATATAATAACTTACATTACCAAAAGAGCGTCGCCAAAGCCGAGCGCCACACAGAGGAACTGAAGCAGTCCTGTCCATTACCGGCGGAGATATTCTCGACATAAGCCGGGGGTCTGCATGCACTTATTAATTTATTCTGGAGAGTAAGAGCAAAGGCAACAGCATATTTGGTTTTGTTGGTGCGCACTGTCTTCATGAATTGATAACGGAATATTATTATTTCGATTAAGCTTGCCGCCCCCCCCCCCGTTTTCATCTTTGCTATTACTGGTTCTGTTCGGAAGGATATTTTGCTCTTTTCGTATGTTAATCTTTTCCTTATCTCGCACGCTTGAGCTCGGTGCCAGTAAGCTCTGTTGTGTGAATAAATGAAATGAGTTTGTTTGTGTGTATACTCACCGTAGACACAATTCAAGTAGTTGAATTTAGTTCATGAGTTTTTTTTTCATACTCATGCTCCTGTCTCTGTATCATGGATACGGTTCAACTTACTCTTGTCCCTGTATCATGGATACGGTTAAACTTGCTCTTGTCTCTGTATCATGGATACGGTTCAATTTGAAAAGCTCTACAATAATGACGCATTTGATCGAAACCATCGACAAGAAGATCTATGTCGACGACCTCGATTTGATTCGCCTGCTGTAACTTATAAAAACTCCTCCGATTAGTCTTGCCTTGTCATGAACGTCAATCTAGAGCGTTGAATTCGTCACTTTTGGTCGACGAGTTTCAGATATTAATGACAAACCGGCTGCATTTGAGACTACATTAATTAAGAGCTGTTTGAGGCTGATTTTTAACGTGGCCTTAAAGGCCCTACATCTCAGCATAACTCTATATTGCTCAGTGTTAACCGTGGCTATTGCTTCAAACCCCGTTGTTCCACCCTAATAACTAAAGTCTGTCTGGACACACGCAGCCCGCTAAGGCCAATACAATAATACCAGCAGACAAATGCGGCACCACAGACTAACGCACAGCAGACGCAAATGCAAGAATTAGTGTAAAACTCATCCGCACAGATGCCAACTTTGTTGTATGGCTGACAAAAGTCCGTTTAGACAGACACCCGAAAGTAAAAAAAAAGGCGGAAGCAGTCAGACGTACACCAGACTTACCCGCCGTGCCCGATACTGCTACGTTTTATTGAAGCTAAGAAACTTCAATATGGAGGAGGGCACCATGCCGCAACAACTTAAGTTCGGCTGTAAGTCAACCAGATCAGGTGTGGCTGTAACGCGTTCATGAATCTCATTAGTGGAAGTGACGGGGGAGTAGCCAGCTTTACGGGGGAGCAGCAGACAAACCAATGTACTGATATACGATTGGTGCATACGGCGACTGGCTGCAGCCACACCCGACTCTTTGAGCTTGATAGGACGAGGCTCCTGGTTCCCTCCTCTCTATCAAAACTCCTTGATTGAAGCTACTGCCAACAACAATATTCAAGTATTTCACAGTCATGTTGGCTGTTGTTTATGTGATTGTATACTCACAGCTGTAGTCAACCCTATTCGCTCCCACGCGAAGTGTTCCCCAGCGCTTTTGGTGACATTATACCGCTCTTTTGATTTATTGTTATGCTACGCTGATTATTATTGCCTTGAATCGATTTTAGATCTAGACTGATTTAGATAAATTACACTGTTTGTCATTTTGTCACTTTAAAGGCAAATAAAGGCAACTTGTCCCACAGCCATAACATAAGTCGATTTCAGATTGTCAAAACGGAGAGCTTATGCCAGTCATCAAGTGCGATCCCCAACTCTCGCCATTTTTGTTAACATTAGTACCCACAAAATGACGTCTGAACGCCGGATATGCCGACTCAGCAAGCCAAGCACTACAGGAAATCACCTGATGGGCAGACAGGATCGATTTCCCGTTCTTACGCCCGAGAGTCCGACGCTCTAACGTGCTTCCATTGCCGGTATACGGGCCACCAGTTGGGCCCTATCCATGAACCAAAAAGGCAGCCTAGGTCCGTAATAAACTGCAATAAGTTCACGTAGGACTGTAAAGGGTACGAAATTCCTCAGCTCAGCATCCGAATGCGTTGCTGTGTTCATTTAAACGGCAGAAACGTGCGCAGTTTTCTGAGTTCTCTGTCACTTCAAGTTTGAAAAGATATCAGAAAATTAATCAGTAACTGTTGGTAAGATAAATCTTGTCATTCTATTGGTAGACACAGTTGTGTTTACAAACACACAACAACGCATTGCGAGGCAGAGATAATATCACCGGTTCATTTTACAGTCGTATGCACCTACCGCTATCTTTGTATTATAATCTTTATGAATATTTAATTTTCATCATTGCCATTATCCTAGTATTTTATATGAGGTCCAGCGAAGAGGCGGACTAACTAAAAATACCACACGATCTGGTGGCAGAAACTCCAAGTTCAAATAATATCTGGATGAATGTTGCATCAGTTCCGGGAAGAAGGAACATTTTATGCAGATCGGCGCATTAAGCTGCGCTGTGGCTGTCACAGAGTAGTTGAAGAAATTCCTTCTCTAATTTTTTTTTCGAGCAATTCTGGGAATACAAAGAAGTTGGGCTGACGTGGGCGAATGCAATATTAATATGAGATTGAATTTGGCAAGATCTAAATAGAATGCCGATCGGCCGAATAATAAGACAAAGATTTCATATTATCGTGTATCAATTTTTGAATATTTTTCTTCCGTATAGATGGCATTGAACTCCGCGTCCACTTTAATTAGTCAGTAAATTTCAGGGAATATTGGGAGATAAATATAGATTTTTTCCATCATTGCCTTCGTCATAAAATATGCCTAAGTTTTCGCAACGCTGCAGTAAACCGAGTGGACTGTTCTTTTAAAAATGTATAAAGATATAAATAAATACCGTTGCTCTCACTCTGTAAACTGCAAAGTAAGGTAATTCTTATTCAGATTACGGTTTCTTTTTTTTCGTGGTGGTGCTTTGTAATTTCCCAGTTTTTGGAATGTAACAATTCTGTTTTTTTTAATGCTGTTGCCTCCAGTATGCCGAAATACCAGAAGTGAGAGCTAGAAGCCGCACCTTCTAAGCTCACCGTGGTAGCTAGTAGTCTCTTACTAGTCTCCTCTGCCGTCTTGAAGTGACGGCAAAATAATTATTTCCTTGAAGCATCTATTTTCTCCTCTCCTTTTTGCAGTTTTACAGTGAAGAAAATCTTACCCATTTCTTTCATTCATATTCTACCCTATATGAGCTCACGGCAAATGAAACCTTGATGCGGGAAGAAAATTCAATTAATACCAATAATATAATAGCGAACATTCGACGAACAACCGACGAACAACCACATCGATGTCTATCGATGTTCAAAGAGCCCTATTGCCATATTTTCTTTGTATTTCATACTGTACCATTTTGTTTATGTGTTATTTTACTAACCAGTAATTGCTTCTGCCAAGTCCTAGGGAATAGGAGTTTCTTACTTAGAGTAGTAATAGCATTTGAATGACCGTAAATGACAATGATAGATGAAAATTTAACATTTAACGATTTACGAACAATTCGTAAGTGGGGATCTTAGTATAACTCTTATTTTACACCTGCAAGTACACAATTCCTTCCCCTAATTGATTTCTTTAAGCATAATTCCATATTGTTGCTCTTTTCAATACTTCAAAACGACCCACGCTGGCTACAGAGACGGACACACCTCGCGTGTCAGAGCACGTCAGTGCTGGTCATCAAGTTTTTCTAGAGCAAGTGCGTCATTTATTTTTGAAGAACCCCATCTATACCGCTGACAGCCGCGTCAGCCCTGGGTTAGACAGAGGGGGCTATTCTCGTGCCCTGCGCAGGTGCGGGCAAAACGTTCCGTTTCTTTAACCCTATCAGAGCCATTAAATTACCTAGCCATCTACAAAGGCTTTTCTTTAAAAGGAATGCAATAGAACAAAGGATATTTGTTGCCAAATAACAGGGTCGAAGTGTGGCATGGTTAATCCTGTCAATTTCTCAAGGACAGCATAGTTGTTAACCTCCACAAATGGGTAGCACATAGGCTTAAAGGTTAACCCATCACTGCACAAGGGAAACTTTAATTTCTCGCAAAGCAAATACACCATCGATATCGTCCAGAAAAATCGAGAGTATGCGAGAAATGGTTAATACCTAACTGCTCAATGTGGTTGGGGCTTTGTAGCCCGATGCGTGCCGGCAGAGTTCTTTGCCAGGATCTGTGTACGGCTGTGTGGGGCTGCAGGAGTTCAAATCAGCCATCAATTGCTTTTTCGTAGACCGTCTTAGCAGCGGTTAAGGCACCTTTTTGGGGTGGAGGGCTCGCCCGCCCTGGCAAGAAAGTACATTTATTTCTACCCAGAGGGGAGGTTTATCACTAAAATTTAATACGCTCCTGCCTCACAGTTCTGCACTAGGATATTAGTAACTACTGTACCAGGCCGTCAAAAATGAAGGCAATGCATTTGTAAGGAACCTTTGCATAGTTCTTGGTTGTGGTGTTGATTTTACTGCAAAAGCCGCATCCAACCTGTAGGCTGCGTCTTCTGTTATGTAAATGAAAGTTGAAATCTATGCCATCATCGATTCGGATGACGCTACCCCCTCCTGCAAAAAACACAGCGAGTTCTGTTTGTATAAATGTTTGACAGTGAATCAGCATCAAGGAAATATAATTCAGCTAAAAGTATGTACCTGACGCCCCGGTAGTGTGTCGTAGATACCAGCGGTGACATCATTATAGGATCAAAATCTACACAAAATTTGAGGGCCAAAAGAAAAAATTAAAAATATTTGGCCTCTGTTCAAAGTGCAGATTCAACTGCCGTGAAAAATTTACCTGAAGGAAAAATACTTAATATGGGTTATGCGTGACGTTGCTGAAAACTCCATTAATAGTAGAGGCTCTCGATCATCTTTCGCCCTGATAAGAAGGGCTTCAGAAAGTATTTAACTACTTACCGAAAGAAGCGGGCTACAAACAATGCAGTACCTCGAGCATCTTCCAAAAGGCTTATATTTTCAATGTTAACTTGAGAATCAAATTTTCTGCCCCCTCACATTCATGTCTTCCAGTAAATAAACTGTCTTTAGTCAAAATCTTTTTGAGATCAGAATGGAGAGGTCAACAAACCAAGCAAGCAACCAACCAAACAAAAAATGCGGATTATTTACCGGGAATGCCAGATAGCGTATCCTAGATACCAGGAGTATTAACTGGGCTGGCTCTTGACGTTAAGGTCAGGGGTCAGAGGTCCTTCTACACTTCAGTGCATAAAAAATTTCAGTTGTCTATTTTATATTTAGAGTCTGTGAGTTTTATTTATTTATAATTTAATTGGTTACTTGCTTGCACAAGGATTTTTCGCTTTGAGATAGGAAGAAATTCAAGCCTCAAAAGTGAAGATACGCCTCTAGGGAGGCCTTAGAGCCGGCCATACAATCTATAAGATCATTCAGAAGTAAGATTTGTCAGATCGAGACGGATATTTATGGAGCGTCGTTCCCTTGATACCGTCCACTTTACATGCACGTCGAGTGCACGAAAGAATTGAAATTTATTTCGCATGGCCAGTATCAGTAACTAAGGCGATTGAAGAAAAGTACACAGCTTCTTCGGTTTGAGATAGAAAGAAATTCGATTGCATCAGCGATACGGGATATGATACTGAGCTCGGCTGCATGAACGTGCACGTTAAATTCATAAATTCAAAGGTGATACGGGAAATACAAGTGAGCTACGTCCCACAAACATATTTCCCCATGCTTAGAGGCTGAGTGCTGGATATTTCTTTGAGATGCAAAGAAGCTGGTGATGATAAACCGTACGGACAATTGCCACAAGAGTGGACGATCAAATAAATTGAGGTCTATGACCAGCTGCCTAACACCTGCTTTTTACGACAGCGAAGAACATGGTGAAGTTGATCCAACGGGTTGCGGGCCGCCTAGTCCTATGTAAAACTGTACAGCAACACTCCGCCTCCTTTACTCCCACCTTAGAAGGCACCAACTACAACTGCTCGTAGGATTAGTGCAGCTTAAAATATTCAATACAGCTGACACTGCAGAGTAAATCTTATGCAGAGCATCCGTGGGCTTCACAGTTGCTTTGTTTGAAACGCGGCCGCCTCGTGCGGGCCAAGTGCCAAGCCAATTAACACCTGGCAACCGGTGTCACTAACATTTGGCTGTACCTTGGCAGGAGAGGTATTTGGTCTAATGTACACACCTGTGATGTCAGAGGCTTGTGGCCGAAGATAATCTCACAGAGTTGGAAAAAATTTGATAGAGGAGATCTTTTTAGGCTAATTTGCAAGTCCACGTTAAACCATAAGCAGGATTGAGATTACGTCTCCATTGCCACATCGCTTGTAATTTAATGCATGAATGTAGTTCTGAGGATCCTCACGGGGGGTGCGGTATGGCCTATGAGAGGTGCGAAATATTGGATAAAATAAAATTGGATACTTACAGTTATTCACAATTTTGGTGTGAATTTCATTTTCTTATTTTCAGATTAGTTATCAGTTTTGCTTTAGGGCGAGAACATATTAAAAGTACTGCGTAGAGCTGCCAGGCTTACAAAAGATTGGGACCCACTAGGCCCTATATTTTCGCCAGTTAATCCGAAAAGAAAATTCATTAAACAATTCATTACTTTCTAAGCAAATTAAAGCTTTTTAAATTGCAAATCCAGCTTTAATATCTGCCTACATAAACCTGCCTTGATCTTAAAATCGAACACATTTTAAGATAATTAGCATCCGGTTATGTTTCAATGCGATAAAATTAAAATAATAAATTTATTAGTAAAATTTCAAAGCTAAATTTAAATTCCATTGTTGCTCCAGCGACTGCAGCTGTGTGCACTAACAGGGCAATTTTACACAGCAAATGGAAAGCTGATGTGTCAAGTGCTATAACCACATACCGGTACATACAACGGAAGCAATGAAGGGCTGTGCCTTATGGTTATGACACTTATGGAATCCGCAGTCCAATTAGCGAAATAACCAGTCAATTACCTCCTGACGAACTTTTGTTAAATTTTTCCCTCATATTACGTCTGCTTTCTTAACGAAGATATTTTAGCTGGGGTAGAAGGGTGAAAATTTAAGTATTATTCAGATGACCTTCCTACCTTTCCCATTTCTGGTTATTAAGTCGCCAGCACGAGTACTACGTGTAGCTTCAGCTACTGTTGGTCATGAGCAAAATGTATAACAAATAATTGGTTTCCAAGTTGAGTGCAACCCACGTTTTAGCGATCACGAGGCTTAGCATCAGTGTTACTTCAAGACGACAGATGGTCCAGTAAAAAAGTAGTAATATTTTGGAAAACAAAAAAAAAATTCTGGGGAGTGTACGGAAATATCTGGTTATGTTTGTATTCTATTTGTATTGAATTGTGTCTTTCCCCTCTGGTGCATTTTTAGGTAAGTATTATACCTTCTGTTCGGTGAAACTCCAACTCAGGATATCGACAAATATTTTTCCTGTTATTGTAAACCACTGCCGGTAACTTACTATTGGCCGCTGATTTTCGATCTGTAACTGAAAATGGGCTAAGATTTTAGGCGCTCTAGCTGCTCTTCATTGGAATTCTCATAGGAATAGCATTAGAATAGATAGCTGGCAACGGACTGTCCAACAGGCCTGTTCCCAGAGAGCAGCCGGGACATACGCCCCCGCCCTCTATGAGCTATTGCCAATAGTCCAGAATCATGGAGACTTTTAGGGAGGAAAGAAGTAGAAATAAAGTGAGGCAAGGAGTAGATCACGCAAGCACATGTAAGTGGTGCAGATCACGAAATACTGACCGGGGGGGGGGATGTGTTCTGCAGGAATAGTGCTGATGAAATACAGGAAAAACTACGTGATTACTGAAACGATGGGGCCTAACTTGGACAGAAACTGTCTACAGATTTAGAAACACAAAGTGAAATAGTTGTTGAATACCGCTGTGCAACACTCAAAAAAGTACATGAAATCCGTGGCCATTTTTATATGCAGAGCAAAGCGGAAAATTCATGTCTAGCCTTCTTTTTATTGAACTAGGCCTGGTTTTTGCTAAATTAGGCTTGGATTTAGGAAAAATTTTATGATAATTTCCTGAGGACAGGCTGGGTTTTCACCAAGATCACGGGTTTTTTCAAATATTCCATTGGCAGCCCTGGTTGTGGTGGCATTAAAAGTGGTTAAGTAACGGCATGGTAAGGAGGTTGAACGAAGGAGGGAGCACACAGGTTCGGGGATAGGTTATTATTATTCAGATGACTTCCTTCCAAAGGTTAAAACCTGACTGACTCGCTGGTTAGCTGCACGAATGGCTGAGAACCAGTGCACAGTGGGAAAGGTGGGGTGGGAACTTGTGACTGGTAAGAGGGGATGGGTATGAGCCCCTGACTGGTGGGAAGGAAGCAGAAATTCAGAGACAAAAAATCCCTCGCTAGTATGGCTAAATGTGGCTGCGTTCCCTCCTTCTTTTAAACCTTTTGTGGCATGGCCGCTGTCCACTAAGGAAATGGAGGTATCGCTTGTGCAATTACCCTCCTGGACTACGCTGAAACAGCGGGTGAGGGTATTTCAGCACTTCAATGTATTATTTTCTATTATGCGGCCAGTCATTGAGGTGGGTCGTGGGCTCGAAGTTCCAGACTTATGTCAGTCTTAGTTGGTAGTTACTTGCATTTGTTATCGTGAGTAACAATCCCCAGCACTGACTCATTGGAGCAGCTGCCACTGATGTTTCTGAAGCAGGAAAAAGTATCATCTATTCACCTGAATAAAAACGAAACACATTTATGGAATCTGTATACATATTCATGAGCTGCTATAGCGATATAAGATGAATGTCTTGATTCATTGATATGCAGTGTATAGAATGATCTCTCCGATACTCAGCCTATTTTTAGTGACATGAATAAACATTGAGTAAGTCAGAGCTTCCCCAACAGTAGTCTCTTGAGCTAGATATCTGATCGGCTTAATTACAAGGCAGTGATCAATGTAGGAACTTCTTATGAGCTTGACAAATTATGGCAGTGATGAACTTCATTAGCTGCCTGGGCAGTGGGACTGATACTGGTGATGTTACGATGTGGTGATGTTAGTGTATAATGATGGTAATATGTTGGGTTCTTGGGGTGTTTTGATGTAAGGGTATTGCAATGTTTGGGTGTTGGTATGTTAGGGTATGGCAATGTTTGGGCGTTTTATAAAATATAGATTGTGTTGGATAATAGCGTCGTTTTGTGCCTGTGTACAAATAATATGCGAGCGGTCATGTGTCTTGCACATTTTATGGGATGTCATGTATATAAATAACATAGCTACAGT
>LQNS02001155.1:6492722-6504069 GCA_001587735.2 Parhyale hawaiensis
GTGGGTGAGTGGAGGACTTCTCCAGAGTGGGTGAGTGAAGGACTTCTCCAATCTCCAGAGTGGGTGAGTGGAGGACCTCTCCAGAGTGGGTGAGTGCAGGACTTCTCCAGAGTGGGTGAGTGGAGGACTTCTCCAGAGTGGGTGAGTGGAGGGCCTCTCCAGATTGAGTGAGTGGAGGACCTCTCCAGAGTGGGTGAGTGGAGGGCCTCTCCAGAGTGGGTGAGCGTGGTTGGTGCCCCCTCCCCCCCCCCTTGTTTTATACTTGCAGTAGCACAGTTGCGGTTGGTGTCTTAGGCACGCTATATTTCTAAGTAGGTGACTCTTTGACCTTCTGACCTTCAGAGTCCACTGCGAGGCCACTAATTTACCTACCAATGGAGATATTTGGGCGGAGGAAGGAATGAAGGGTTGCAGTGTTCGAAATGAGCCTTTTGCCATTTGATACCTCATCTCACGTAACCTGTGGTTGACTGCAGCCATGCAGTCCTCGATAGCCTAGAGGGCTCTATCATCACCATGAGGCAGTGCACAGGGATTTCCCAGTGACTGGTACCGGTTGTGATCAAATCGTCATTGCCCCATCCAGCACTGGTAAAACACAACGGGTATGAACTAGCTACCTTATATAACCATCCACTCATGCGAAATTGAAACGCAGTGTAGGGGCAAAAGCAGCTGTAAGATGTCTATCATATCAAACTTCTGCTTGTTCCTTCCTACATTCCTTCCTCCCTTCTTTACTTAGTAGCTACGCCTCTTACGCTTCCAACAGTAGATGAAGGAAAATAAGGGATCGTTGATCCAGTCTCAGGATAACTTCACGGGTCTTCACAGATATTGGTACGCTGCCTATCGCGGGAAATAGCTTACTATCAGACTCAGACCAAATTTTTGCACTTCGTACGGTGCCTATAGCTACATTACTCTGGACAGAGGGTATTGCTGAAGAAGAGCACTTATGTAGCTACTTTGGAATTGCTGCAGGTTTCAGTTAGTATATACTATCGAAATCTGATTTGCAATGTCGTCAGACGAGCCGCAGCTGCAGCACCCGTTCTTCTACCAGCCCCTGACCCCCCTGCTGGAGGACGGCTGGCTGGCCTTTACCTCGGAAAGCGAACTGAACCGCATGCTGCAGCCCAGCGACCTGTGGCGGGTGTCCCACGTTAATGCTGGCTATAAGGTAACTACAGTTATTAGGGTAATTTGCATTGTATGATTCTCTCCTCATGCCTTGTTTCCTCCTGGACTTTTACTTAATTACATGTTCAAATGTGTTCCCTTGACGCTAGTATCCATTAATTCGTTCTATTACTACTTTTACCTAATGAACATGCAATATTACGTGATGTTGTACGTTCGTTAAAAATTACTCTGTAACATAATTTATTGTACATCAACTAACTCACCAAAGGTACCTTCTATTTACAAAACTGCCAAGCATTTGCTATAGCTTGCCTCGTGTCGTACTGAACAGTAGGTTTTCGTACTTATACCTGTTCCATTGGCAGGTGTGCCGCAGCTACCCAGAGTTGCTACTGGTGCCCCGCGTCATGGATGACCACGAACTGGCGGTGGCCGCCCAGCACCGGCAGGACGGCCGGTTCCCAGTCATGGCTTACCGCCACCAGCCGACTGGCGTGAGTGCAGGGCTTGACTGGCTTTGTTGAGTCGTTCTTGTGTTCATTACTATAGCGGCTATACCGAACTTCAGGCTCTCGTACTCTATGGACACTGCTTGGGTGTTATTTTCATTAGTTGACCTTGACGAAAGCTAGAAACCTCCCACTAATATTGCGGTAACAGTGAACATAAAAATTTTGTTGTTAATAAAATTTTCAATAATCAGAGCTATGAACAGTATGGATGCCTGCTTTTAACTCGTGCACAGGCCGTGCTTGTGCGCAGCAGCCAGGCGATCCCCAGCTACAGCAGCGCTGCAGGAGGTGCAGCAGGAGGTGGAGGCGGTGGGTCCACTGCTGCAGTGAAGCGCTGCAAGGAGGACGAGAAGCTCCTCGCCTGCATCTTGGGGGGCGACAAGCGGGGCTATATCGTTGACACGCGCACCCACCATGTTGCAACCACCGCTAAGGTGACCTGACTAGTGGCTAACCTTCGTATAGACTTGTGTCGGGGCTACGCAATACAGTCTCATGCTCAACTTACGAGCGGTTGTTTGGTTCGTGCGCCATTAAAATTAAGTATTCCCCAGGTGTATCCTGGATACCGACTTTCACTGTGTAATTGGAACGACGTCCGAGCCGATCGTCCGTTCATCAGTTGAGCGTGCGGTTGTATAGTGTGGCTCCGGCATAACATGTCTCCCTCATGTGTTACTGCTGCAGCTAAAGTAACTAGGTACCTAGTTTTATGTATACAGTGTGAGCAAAAACTTAGGCAGCCTTTCTAGAAAAAGTTCACATGGCAAAAATTTTTCAGACTATAATAAATGGAACTTTACAGCAGAAGCTGACAGAACTGGGCACTAATTTACTAGGAATTTATTGTGCAGTGATTCATGGATAACGCAAATTTTGAAGAGCTTTAAATTTAAAAATGTTTCACGTTTTCTCTTTTTTTCTGGGATGCAGTATGCAGTATGTCGTTTGCCTTTCTTTTCTTGGAACAGCTGATTTCTGCCGGTTTAGGAAGGCTTAAACAAGTTAACTTTCAGAATAATAATGATACTTATAAAAGTAGGTAAACCATAATGTAAACTCCGCTCAGATCTACTAGTTCATGCTTATTCACATTCGTGTACGGTGTCATGAATTCAGGTGTCGCTTAAAAATTTTTTAGCTCTGCATTTTAAGGGTGTCCTGTGCAGTAAGGCCTTTGCTGATTTGATTGAGCGTAATAGTCTTGACTCTCTGTCCTATGTTCTGTGTCTTAGTACCATAGAAGATATGATCTGACTAGTGCTTTATAATTCATACAGATGCTCTGCCGTTCAAGTTGCTCACAATGGTCACGTATATATTACATACATACTGTATCTTTTGTCTCAGTGCAGTGGAACTCCTCAAGCACAAGGCTCTTAAACTGAGAAACTTCCAGAAACAGAGACTATCTCGAGAAGTAGACTGTATAGAGCGCCATCTGTAGTGAATTGCAGTAATAACCTGCGTAATAAAGAGTGATTATCAGAAAGGGACAGTAAAACTTAATTCGTAGCACATGTATGTTCATCTCTACAACTTTACGATGTCCTGATACTAGAGAAAATGTTATTCAAATTCAAGGTTAACAAGCCTACTGAAGAACTCCTCCCTCAACTGAGATGAAATAAGCCTGTTCACATTCTAAGAGTTCCATTGCAATAACAATACAAAGTGGCCACTGGTAGTGAATGAGCGATAGCACATTGATCAAATATTCAATGGCTTTGTTTATGTTGCAGTGATACTTCTTTCTTTCTCTTTTTCGGGGTACGCCTGACCTCTAACTCCAGTTGCGAGACACTTAAGGCCGTTCCACACAGTAGTCTTTTTATAGTAATAGCTGGGAGAGGATTGGCCGGAGCCTGAGCCTCTGCTTCTCCCTGACAACGATCCTGGTGTTCCATCTGTTGCTATCTAATCTAAAATGTATTTCTGTGTGGTAGTACCGTTATGTACCCGCCTTTCGGTAGAGACAAAGCATTACAGCTTCACGTATACACTAAATACGCATAGATGAAAAAAAATATTTTCTACACTACACTCCTGCTAGTTTCTATTGGTCTTCCTGAACAGTGCTGCCTGTCCTATAAATTTAGTAGCTTTTCCTTGTATCATATCACTTAAACCAAATGCACTTTAGCTTCCCTCACAGTTGTATATACTCGTAGAACCATAATCTCGTTTACATTACTTGAAGGTTCACAAACTGTGATGAATCCATCACGATAAATGCTAACGGTAACTACGGCCCTGCCCTTTTCTATTCGAAGTACATGTACGGTATGTAAAATTCATAATAATTCCCTCAATAATATTTCATTTTATATAAAATGAGGAATACTTTGCGTCCTAGCGGCGCACGAACCTGTGGTTAAACACAGCAATAGTTCAGCGCGATGTAAGCAGTGTGCCACTGAATCGCTAGTAAAATTTCTACTACTACTACTACTTGCTTGGAGGTAAAATACACCGAGTACGCATCAGCCAGTTTTAACGAGAACAAATTTGGTCAGCCTTAACTGACCTGCCAGTGGCTCGACGTGGCATACAGTGGCTGGTGACCACAATCTCATCAGCGTTTAGTATCTTGTGTGCCATCAAATATGCGTTACTGAGCATAGAATATCTAGTGCCCCGACTTGTTGGATGACGTCACCTCTGATCGCTTCCAAAAGCGTCCACCCCTGGCTGGAGTCGCCACTACTGCGCGGCCAATAACTGGCTGACTGAAGCTGGAAAGTACCTAGAGGTGACGTCATCAGTGAGTTGGTTGACTCCCTAGATGTATGATACTGTGTAGATTCGTCTCCATGCCCACTCTACATATACGCGTAGGGCAGCTTTTGCTGCACCCCGCGGAGCGGTTGACGGGTAACTGTTGCTCCTACAACTCGATGTTATCGGTATTATTATGATTATTAAATTGAGGGTTCCCACCTCTCGATAACGTGAGACTCGCGCCCCTCAGCCAGAACTGACGGAAATCTCTCTGGCTGGAATGCTATTAATCGGTGACGCGCTCTCTTTTTTTTTTTTGGCTTGTAGTTGTCTGGATGGGAGTGGTTCTTCCTCATTCTGTCTGCCTGGTCAAATTAGTTCGTATAGCAAATTATTATTATTTTTCTCATCGTAAGCGAACTCGACACCGTACAGGACTTAGCCCAGGGAATCCTACTGCCCTCTACATCTGATCCATTTTACAAGTGGGAATTCTAATTCATATCTCAACAATTTTCCTCAGTCTGATTTCTTCTATAATCGTTTCAAATGGGGGAATTGGGATTAAAATCATGGTTCCTTTTTGAAAATTTTTCAGATCGTCCGCCAGGCCGCCGCCAGACGCAACAGCGTTCCGCCAGGCCTAGCGGCCAGTCCAATCAGCGCAGCCCTCTGCCTGGTGGCACGGCCGCCAGTCAGCCGATTTGCGCATACCCTCAAATTTGACACAACTATAGACTATTCTGTAAATGAACTGTGCATCTACCTCGGAGGTCGAGCTGGCTCATCTCTCCATGCCGACCTGTGAAGTCGGCTGGGCAGGTTCTCTAGTGCCTGCCTGTAGCATCGACACCGTTACTCCTGGCGAGCTTTGCCTCGTACCTACTTATGCCCTTTGCTAATGTAATTAAAAGATTATATGTTAAATTGAATTGATTAAAAAACTTGAAAAAAATTCTACCTGCAAGGGAACACACCCCATTGCCGTTGGATGTTCTCTCCCGTTACTGTCTTAGAAGTTAAGACAGCAGGGGAAGATGCATAAATATATATACTGTTTGCAGGGGGTGGGTGTTGCGCTCGATTGGGTACCGCTGAGCCTGGTGATCGAGTCCCTGGAGGTCGTTCCAGGTCAGGTGTATTCACCTGCTACCTGTTGTGAGTGTTGGTATGGCCTTGGCTAGGCATCCAAGTCCGCGTTAGAACCTCACTTACGACGGCAAAAAAAAAATTATCAGCTACATTCTAAAAGGAAAATCTGTCATCAGAGTAGGTAGAGCCTTGGCACGGCGCCCAAATGCGCCTGCTTACCCCACTTACAGCTGCCTCAATGCGTTGCCCTGGACTTGTTCCTCCCGGCGGTTATGCTGGGAACGCTGGTCTGTGCCGGGCATTGGTTTTTTTCATGCCGTGAGCGTCCTCTGTATGTTGTCCTCGAATTGTTCCGTGCCAGTTATTCCGGAGACTCCGCTCATTGGTTATACGCTGCTCTGAGTTTGTAAAAAAAAACACACGCACCTGCATCGTCTGTACGTTGTCCTGGACTTTTTCCGCCCCGCTCAGCAGCCGGGAATTCGCTCCTTCTCATCCTTGTCCTGAATTTGTTTCACCCTGGCTCTGCTGGGAGTTCTGCACTGTGTGGTGTTCCATGCTAGACTACGAGAGACCTGGGGTAAGACCCCTGACGATAGCTACCTGCACCTCTCTTTAGCGGCTTTCCCGCTAGAAAGGCACACGCTAACGCAACCTAATATCGCATTCATGTAAGTAGAGTTTACGGCAGCAGAAGCTTACTTCTTATGCCAACAACGACGTTGACCAAAGCGCTCAGTGAGCGTAGGATCACACCGCGATTAAGAGCTGGCAAACTCAAGCCTTAAACGAATCCATGCTTCTTCCGACATTGCCCTAAACTTGTTTCACCCGGCAATGCCGGACCTATCTTTGACATGAACTTGTTCACCCCGGTTACGTGGGGGCCCCTGTGCAGCTTTGTACAAGGACTGATAGTGATGCCCTTGGCAGATACTAACTCGCACTTTACCTCAGCAGTGACCCCGCCAGGTATGCGTGCTACATCTCTTACACCATTGTCCTGAACTGGTTTGTCCGGCTACGCCGGAGACATTCCCTTCCACATCTTGCCCTCTATCTTCGGCGTCCCTGCTATGCAGAAAGCGCTACGCAGCTCTGTCCCTCTCGATAATTGCGAAATGCTGATAGTGGTGCGCTTAGCATGTCGCTACTTCGCTTCTTACCGCAGCGGTGTCCCCGCTTGCATGCACCCTATAGCTCTTTAGTAGCTCTGAACTGGTTTCATCCGACAACGCCGGATAGTCTTATATCCCCATTGTCGCCACTGTACGTGTGTCGTCGCAGCTACGCTGGGGGTGCTGCTATGCTACGGGTCTCGCATCAGACAGCGAGAGACCTCAGTATACCCACTCCTTCACTTCAGCGGCACGCCGCTAGGAATGGTACTTCAACCTCTTGGGTCAATCTACTAAAGATAACCCGGTAGTAGATTGTCAGGGTTCCCAGCCATACCTGGTAATCCTGGAAAAATCGGGAAAAAACAAAAAAAAGCGCTGTAAATCCTGGAAAAGTCATTTAGTTTAAGACAAAATGTGTTAAATTTTGACAAAACTTGGAAAAATCATGGAATTTTATGATCCAAAGATGCAAATATTCATTTCATGGTTTGACACAAAAAGGTCCTTGGCTATGATGTCTGTTTAGTGTACGTACATGTGAGATTGTGGTCACTGAGTAGCCAAAAGGGGGAAGTGCCTCCTTGCTTCCAGAGCTGTTCCTCCTTTTACGCCATAATGTGGCCTAAGTTACCAGCATAGTGTAAAAGCTAATGTACTAATGCACACCATGCCTTCAGACTAATTTCCTTAGTATGTAATGAGATATATCTGACTGTATGTTTGCAATGCAGGCTATAATTGGGTTTACCTGGATTAGTTACAATGGAAAAAAATTGTAGATTGCAATAAGATTAGCTCTGTGAAAGAACATTCAGTGCTCCAGGCCATTTTATTCCTGTGTGATACTTGCCTATATTCATATTAAACAAGTGCTATCTGTGCACCTGTCATGATATTACGTTCAGTAATTCACTCTGGTCTCTCGTCTAGGTTGGAAATATGGAGTCCGTTTTCATCCTGGAATTTTCTATTTTTATCCTGGAAAAAATTATGGAAATATCATGGCATATTATTTTCTTCAAATGATGGGAACCCTAATGGTGTTATAACACCCAGAATTGTTCTGACCCAGTTATGTCTTGGCTAAATGGCCTCACGTGTGTTAGAGATAAGCCCATGCTACGAAGGAACATACCGCATTACGAATTCCTCTTGAAGCTGTTCGCCCAACGGTGCCGGATATTCTCATTCGGTTTCGCCTCAGAAGCGAAACCTTTGCCGTTACCCCGGCGTTAGACGTCGCACGACTGCCCGGCGATTTCCCCGCTGGAAACGCCTTTGCTAGCACGGCCATCTGGGTCATTCTTAGCTATTCATAGCACGACTACCGAGGTGCTGCCCCACTAGGTCCATAACTGCGTGGACTGAATGGTCTCCAGCTTCCAAAGCGAAGCTATCCCGCATCAGAGATTTTCATCCATCATTACAAAAGCAGATTTATCTTTGCTTCGTAACTTTTCTGCGAACCCTGAGGAATTCTCATAATTAAATTGTATTTCTTACTCTAACATAATTAGAGGCTGAGCTTCTGTTAGTACCTATAGTGGCAATGACGAGCCTGTAGCTACTGTAGAGCCCCCATCCCCCTTCTTAAGGGGCAGTTCTTTACGGGAGACGTACCTATCTCCCTGATTAGGCTCACGTCAGACGGCGACCCATCGTTCCACAGCCCATATGTCGTTATTCTGTGCTGTCTCCGTCGCACTAATGTGTCTAGCATTTCTGAGCCTTATCTCCAATCTACCCCCTCCAATACCCGCGTATTCTAGCAGCTCTAGTCACAGACACGCTACACAGTAGCCCCAACTGCTGTGTCCATACTCAGGACAATAACCACGTCCTAGTACCATGAAGATACACATAGCTCAGGCAGGGGCTGGTATTGCCGGGACACCAGTCCCGCCACCCGCTTTAAGCTCTATATTAACTCGCCTATGCTCTTATGGTCTACAGCCTTGCTCTCGGAACAAGACTTAGGCAGTAGTTTTCAGCTTCTGGAGCTCAAAAACTTTTCAGGTATCACTGATCTCCCGTCGGTTATGGGAGTCCCTCTCCACTCCGTTACTACGGCTCACCCTGTTACCGTCTAGGGTTGTTGCAACACTTCCCGGAGCCAGTAACCTCTATACGAAATCAAGTTCTCTCGTGTTCGGGGGCTCCCAAATGGTCTCATAATAATCTTACCAACTCCACACTTTAGCTCTTATATCCAGAGCCGAACTAACTAATATGCGCGTACTCCGCACAGCGGTGACTTCTACTTTGTTCTTCTCATTACGCTCCCGTGTGCTTCACTCGAGATAAAGTTACACCTTGGCCCCTCAGGGAATGAAAGACCTAGGCCTCGAGCTCCTCTATCACCTCTATTTTCAACCTCCGGTATTTCCGTCAGAATTCGTTCCTCCATTGGTCACGGCCCCTGTGGCACGGCTCAGTTCTAGCGGAGTCGACCGTGGGTCACCATCGCCCATGACGTCCAGGCCTCAAGACCATAATGTCAGGGCACCAAGCTCTCAGTATACACACCTCTAGTGTCCCAGCTTATGATACGGGCTCTCTACTTCAGCCATCGCTTCTCGGTCTCTCCTAGCTCTGCTAGGAGAGACGTTCCACTTGCGGGCCATGCAGCGTTCCTAATTCAGGCTTCAACTGCAATCAACCCCAGGCTCCTATTCGACGCCTAACTTCGGAAACCCCGTGACTCCTGTCTCGCGCCGCTTGGCCCAGCAGCTTGTTTTCAGAGTTCTTACCTCCATGCCGGGCCCTGCGGGAATACCTTGACCTCATGGTATTACACTACTCCTCCTAGTACCCAATAGGGTAGAGACCTGCATTCTCGGTCCCATAGATTCTGGTACCCTTGAGTCCTAAAGTCATGAAAACTGATTTGTATTTAAAAAGGCTGGGACTTGATGTGCTGTGGCCAGTCTCTGCCTTTACAATCTGATCTGTGATCGCGTCCACATCCATATTTTTACCCGTTCGGACCGTTGATAATTAAAAGGTCCTGTACGGTGTCAAGTGAGCTGGAGGTGAGAAAATATGCTTGTGGCGAGCAAAGGGCGCCGGAACACGCCTTTTTTCTCACCATAAGCGAACTTGACACCGTGAATGCCGCCCACCTCCCCGTCGCGACCAGATTGTTGCGTAGGCATGGAGAGGTAAGCCAATTTTACCCCCGAGCTAGACGCCAGCCGGCTGACTGGCTGCCGCGCCACCTGCCTGAGGGCTGCGCTGGCTCAGCTGACTGCCGCTCGGCCTGGCGGAGCGCTGTTGCGTCTGGCGGCGGCCAGGGGGACGGTCTGAAAAATTTTTCAAAAAGGAACATAATGATTAATCCTTATTCACCCATTTGAAACGTTATAGAAGTAATCAGATTGAGCAAAATTGTTACGATTTGAATAAGAATTCCCACTTGTAAAGTGAATCAGATGTAAAGGGCAGTAGGATCCTCTGGGCAGGGTCCTGTACAGTGTCAAGTTTGCTTATTGTGAGAAAAAGGCCGTGTTCCGGCGCCCTTGGCTTGTCACAAGCTTATGCTATTATTTATTACTCTAGGTTCATTTTCTCTTTTTCCATAAATGCAAGTAAAGTGCTAGTTTTGGGTTTGCATCAAACATTGAATTAGTTTGTGGTGTCAAGACTTTGACCTCTACTAGACCAATACCGGTACTACGGTCACACCGCAACCTTTTTGCGACCTGTGCTAACGTAGGCTTTAAGAATTTTAACCTCGGTGCACCGAGTAATTTAGTTGCTCGCATTTATAACTTATCGTGGTGCTTGTGTTGTGGTTTTGACGTACGTGTGCATAAATTCGTAGCTCTGCTACTTTTTTAGCTGGTAAATGCCTAATGCAGTTGTTCTGCTGTGGTGTTCATGTAGGCTTGCATTACACTGTAGTGCCTACTGTTATCATCTTGAGATGTGATTGCCTAATACCATAGTTATTCAAAGTTGCATTGTACCCTAGATTTGTTGCTACTACTGTAGGAGTACTATGTTTTTGCTACTATTTTGACGTAGGTTGCCTAGTACTGTAATTTTTCTGTTGTTTTCTAGTGGGTTTTCTTAATCACGGTAGTTCCATTATTATTATTAAAGTTGCATCGGGCTTGCACCGTACCGTAGTTTTAACATACTGGTATGTCTGCATAATACTGTAAGTAGTTTTCTTTCGACCTAGGCTTGCATTTACATGGTAGTGCTGCTGTTGCCATCTCACCAGCCACAGTAACACTTGTGTTCTCTTGTCTCCTCAGAGCCTGGCTCACAGTGCCAAAATCCAGGTAGTTACTTCCTTATTTGCTGTGTCCTCACCATCGCAACCGCTGCTTGTGTCGCTGCCCTGCTCTCTCTCTTTATTGTACATTTGTTGCTACACCTGCTTGCTCTTGTGCTTCTCTTTGGTGGCTCTGTGTGTTATGCCGGGGACACACTAGGCATTTATACAGACAACTCGATGCAAGGATGCGAGACTGGCACGTCATTTATGCCCCGGTATCTATGCTACCGATTTGAAGTATGTATCGAAACTGCACATCCCAACAATCAGTTGGGAACAGAAATGTATGTGTGTCCCCGGCATAAGTTGTGTTCTAGCGAGTGACCGCACCCGTCCGGGAAATCCTCATATGTTACGTACAGGCGGCACTCGTTTTCTGTCAAGACTTGTTTTCTTCAAAATTTACTGTAAGTTAAAACCTCGCGTGTTAGACCGCCATTATTGTGGAAACGGAGGCTTAAACTATTCAA
>LQNS02001155.1:6505875-6517249 GCA_001587735.2 Parhyale hawaiensis
TTCTCCAGTTCCTGCTCGTTTTTAGAACGCTGCTCTGACCTTACACCGAGGTTATCCTAATAGAACGTTTCTCGGTCACTGTCGCTACATAAATAGCTCTTTATCGCAAGAGGTCTTTTTTCAATTTTCCAGCCCTGCCCCAGTTCCCAGACTGTTGAGACCTCTCCACATCTCCTAGATCAATTCGCACTCTCGTTTATATCGGCCTCACCAAAACATCAGTTGTTGTTTCACGAGACCTTCCGCCAACACGCCGCTACTGGCCTCTCTCTAGTGACGTCATTACACGCAAACTAGACTGGAATAGTCATTCTCGATAGTGTTGGGACGCTAATCTTAGGAGTCACCAGTGACGTGTTAGTACCGTATTGGTACGACTCCAGTTACATTACAGTACATCGTTACTTTACTTATTCATATACAATTGCGATGATGAAGGTAGTGGAATCGGATGTACAAAGTCCGATACCCGAAAATCCCAGTCTCAAACTCCGTAACCCTGATTGCAATACGTGTAGCTATCTAGTTACCTATCCCTGCCTGAGCCGTTTTGGATTAGCACCTGAAACTCGATCTTAAGTATCAAAACAACACACATGACTGAAATACTGAACAAGATGAAACTGATGAGCTTAGGTCATCCGGATGGCACTGTGTAAAAAGAGTGACGCATCATATCTATCATTAGCTACTGGCTTTGTTGCTGCATGGGGGTTCTTACGTATTCCCGCTAGACTTCTACCTTCTTGTATTTCGTTTCTTTCCCCTACGCGGCGTAGCTGAGGGAAAGCGTTCAGCCGTGCCCGGGGGTTGGAGATGCTCGACTTGCGCCTTTTTTCTGTCAGTAGCGCACTGACCACTCTGAGACCTCCTGGCAGAAAAGCCAAGACAAAAATCATTGACAATTTAAAACACGCACTAGTGGCGCACGAGCCTGTGTTAAACCTCAGGAATAGTTTTGGTGCGATATAGACATTGTGTCCCTGATGCGCTAGTAAAACTTCTACTACTACTGCTGCATGTGGGACCTGCTCGTTTGTCTCTTCTGATTCATGTTCCCAGAGGTACAGACTAGGAGTCGGAGTCGGATGTTTTGCAGATCAGGAGTCGGAAACTGGCTAACACCAGGAGTCAGAGTCTGCGGAAATGAGCCCGTTTTATAAAAAAAAATCGAAGAGGCTAGGAGTCAGAATTTATGGGATCCGAGGTGTCGAAACCGAGGCCAGAAACTGGCTGCATCCAAGAGTCGGAGTCGCACTCTGCTGCTCCACTCCTCAACCGTGTCAGCTCCTGGAGACAAGCTACTTACGGTCGTGGTATTCGAAGTCACTGAACCAATCAGCTACTTTTGCACTTATTTCTTGCTGTTAGACTATTAGCTACTTTTGATGACAGTTTTGATATCCAATCGATTTCAATTTGAGGGCTTCTAATTAGAAAACATATATAAACAAGAGAAGCGCTCCTATAGCGCACACATCCGCCAAGCACTGCAATGCTGAAAAAAAATTAAAAAGGTTCCACATGCCAGTATTTCTTCCGGATAATCAAGATTTAATCATCTGTTTCTTGTGAAATTCTTCACAGATCCTGCAAATTTCATGTAGATCCGTCCATACGCGAACGACGGCTAAAGCAAAACCTCCTTGGCATAGATAATAACAATGATGATAATGATTATGAGAAGAGTAATCTATTGGAAACTAGAGCACTCTGAGCACATACCTCCGCCATGCGAGGCAACGGTGGCAAAAAATTCAGATTGGCTCTGAAACCATAATTTTCATTGTATAAACTCCAAAGTCTAATCATTTGTCCGTTTTGATAACTAGTTATAACAGCTTGTGCAGTTTTTTTGAAGATCCGTTCATGACTTTTTGAGTTATAGTGTTAACAAACGTTATGACAAACTTGAGTTAAACATACAAACGAACAAACTGATCTGCACCAAAATGTAATCATTTAGTCTATGTCTTTTAACATTACTAACAACCTTTATAAATTTCATAAAGAGCCATTCATTATTTTTTGAGTTAGTGTGCTAACAAGCATAAAATTAAAAACAGTGATAGACGAACGAATGAACATACGGATCATTACCAAAATTTGGTCATTTACTCTTTGTTACATACTTAGCAACTCAGTTAATTTCAAAAAATCCTTCCATAACTTTTTGAGTTATGGCATTGAGAAAAATGAAGCAGACAAACAAACGGATAGACATCTTCACCAAAAGTTAATCATCTGTTCCTCCTAACATACCTAACAATCCCTGTAAATTTCGTCCAAATCGGTTCATAACTTTTTGAGTTATCTTGGTGACAGACAATGAGATGGACAAACACGACGAAAACATAACCTCCTTGGCGGAGGTAATTATGAAATTTTATGGTATACATCGGCTTTCAACGAAGGTGGACATACGTCGATACCAGGAGGTGGAAATTGGGGGGGGGGGGCAGGAGTCGCAGCCAGACTTAATCTATCCCATTCCCCAAGCCTCCTTCCAACATGCACATTGTGATTCGAGTTATTTAAAGAAACTGTGAGATGATAACAAAGGCTGTTCTTTCATTTTACTCTTACGACCGCCCGAAATTTATTAGTTAGGCCTACCTGATACATTTTCATTTTCTCTTATTCTTTCTTCTCTTGCTGGATTGATAGCGTAGAGGTTGATGACCTAATGCAGTTTTTTCCGTTCTAACGTCGTCAGTCTAGCGTACTTCTTATAACATTAACACTAATTGCGCCTGTTGTTTGTGTGTATCTAATAGCTTTGTGTTACAGCATTGCTGAGTTTGTTACTGCATTTGTGCATTACGCCAAAGCTCTGTTTGTCTAACCACTGTCTTTTTGTGTGAGTGTGTGTCGTAAATCTGGCTCCGACGTATGTACAACTTTCGTCACCGATGTCAGCACAACGCCAACTTGAGTAATCGATAACGTTGCCATGACTATGTCGAGCTAAAAATAGTGAAATATAAATCTTTGCGAACTATCTGAAATAGTCAAAAGTGTACCATTGGGACTTGCTGCTGCACTACAGTACCGGAAATTCATTGCTCGTATTAGTTACCCGCAACCTGAAGCCGTGCTGCTACCTCGTAGTTGCATTAGGTGAGTTGGCTCTATGCTGACAGCGCTGACGAAAATCGTACAAGATGACCCGACCTTGTGCATGAAGTTGTTGTTACGGCTTAGTCACTTCAGTGTTGAATAATGATACAATTAAAAGAGCGTAAATATTTAATCCATCGTTGGAATTGCTCTACTGCGTTCATTCTAGCCCTGTGAAAACTGCATATGATGGGCCATAGGTTAAGATTAGTTGGGTTCACCTATCCTATGTGATCGCACCCCCAGGGAACTCCTGTTATTTTAGCCTTCGCTAGGCCTTCCAGACGTCTGTCTTTCGCGCCCACATCACTTCCATCCCTTTTCATGTTCCTATTGATGATGCTTTGTCCTGGTCTTCCTCTTCTGCCTCCCGGGGGATATTCTGGCTGGTTCTTTTGCTGCCTGGAGAAATATGGTCCTCACGCATCCAAGGGTTGACCCGAATGCTTTTACCGCAGGCAGTGTTGCAGCTGGCGGTAATTGCCACTGACTAGGTAGGTCCTCTGTACTTCCCCTTAAGCCCCGCGAGGTGGGCCAGCGAATGGTGGTAACCGATCTACTCCCGTGAAACTCCTTGCAGCTCCCATATGATGGGAGGGGGGCACGGAAGTGACTCCCTGCACGGCTGATTCTTTCTTCAATAATCTTCCCTTTCCGTTTTTCATCTCTTGGCCCTGTGCTTCGTGGCTGTTCAAATTCGTCCAGCCGTGCCGCATGGGGGTTAGACTTGCTTTGTGTTATATTTCTCGACGCACTCGGCCAAGATTGAAACAAGTACAGAACTCACTTAGTTCTCCTTGCAATTGCTAGTCTCAGCAACAAAATGCCGAATAAACTGTGTATCACTGTTGACATGACGCTTTCATGCCCGCTGCTCCGATGGTGAAATAGGTCTCCAATAATGACTAAAGTACTCTGAGGGCGCATACCTCCGCCAAGCAAAGCAATATTACCAAAAATTCATATTGCTCCTGAAACGAATTGGCTTTCTATCATAGCCAAAATTTAGTCATTTGTGCCTCATGGCATTAATAACAGTTCGTGTATTTTTTATAGCAGTTCGTTTATTTTTTTTCCAAGATCCGTCCTTAACTTTTTGCGTTTTGTTTTGACCAACACAAATAAATATTTTTCAAACACACAAACGGTTGAACGAATCGTCTCCAAAATTCGGTTATTATGCCTTATAATATTTCTAACAATTCCTGCTAAGTTCATAACTATCCGTCCTTAACTTTTTATAGTAACCCAACCCACTATAATAATAATAATTAACTTTTTTAGTTTTTTCTGAAAAACATTAGTCAGACACACAAGCCTTCAGGAGCATATTGTGGCGGGCCCTCTCCCTGCCACAATATGTTTGGGCATCACACACCTAAGGTTCCCGAGTGCCTTATCTGCAGGAGATGTTTCAGCTTGCCGCAGTTTCTGCTGACGAGGTTAGTTTTGTAAAGTTAGGTAGGTTCTCTACTTTCCTTTTTTTGTCCCGTGAGGTGGCCTTTCGATTGAAATAGCCGACCTGGTACGCGGGACATCTCTAGTCTCTCTCGTGAGGAAGGACGCAAAAGAGGCCGACCACTTGAGTGTCTCCTACTATACTTTGCGCCTTGTTTCCCTGCCCGTAGTAGCGCACGTGGCCACCACGCCTACCCAATATGCAGTATTTGAATACTGCACCAGTAGTTTCTCCGTTGAAACGCCTGAGTTGCGGCTACGGAGGTTAATCAAAATATATAATGATAATAACAGACACACAAACGGACGAACCAATGATCATTAAAATTGGTTATGTATGTGTTAAGATTTCATACTATTTCTACAAATTTCATGAAAACCTGTCCGTAATATTTTTAGTTGCAATACCAAGAAAAAGAAGATAAACAAACAAACAGTCAACGGATTTTCACCACAAGTTATTTCATCTGTTGCTCCTAACATACCTAACAATCACTGTAAATTTCGTAAAGATCCGTCAATAACAACTTGAGTTATTTTGGCGATGGAAAGACTAACAAGCAGTCTCAAACAAATACAAAACCTTCTCTGCAGATGGACTAATAATCATCCATTCTTGCGTCTTATTAGCATTCACTTGCCTTAAGCCCCGTCCATACTACTGCTCATAAGTGCGATTTCGCAGAACGCAGCGAAAATCTCGCAGCAGCGTCCACACTGTCGCCCGGTACATTGTACCGACGCTTGACTATTGAGCGCAGATGTTCAGCCAAACTTAGGTGCTCACGCTCCTTGGTCCAAAGATACTGCAATTTTTGTCACTGTTGATTACTTATTTTACTTCAAGTATCGATGCAACTATGAATAAGCAGTGATTCTAAATGCAGATATGTACTACTTTTATGCGGTCTCCAGCAAAACGCATACTGCCAACTGAGCTTGGGTTGGCATTTGCACACTTTTCTCTACCACTCGGTATTGTTTCTGAGATTGTCAGGTAAATAAATTTTGAGGCGGGGTTTCTCGAGAATTTTTTGTTCCCCATACGTAGTGCAAAGTGTTGGACATTTCATTTTGTTTCCTAAACACAAATGTGTAACCACAAAACGTTAAAATGTTCACCGTCAACTCAGTTTTCGTCTCAAGTGTCACTACTGCAGTGAAGTTTCATATTTCTTGTTAAATTTGCACTGAATTAGAACTCAGAGAAGCTTATGGCTTTTAAAATGTCTAGAAAGAAGCATGAAGACCTCATGTAACGCCTAATTTATTCGTATAGCTTGAGAGGAACAAAATACTTCAGAGTGAGCCTCCTTTGTTCGCAGCATAAATCGCGCGAAAATATCCAGCAAGTTGGACGGTCGCGAAAATGCCCAAAGCTGCGATTTGACGACGAAAATTCGTAGCGTTCAGCGAAATCGCCACAGTATGGACAGATTTTGGCGGTAGTCTGGACGGGGCCTTATTGAATTTCATAGTTTTTATTTCCGCCGATATAACATCATGTAATGACCGGGACTTGACCACACGATGCTTGACTCCTCCCCTCAGGGGACTTTGGATAGGCCATAGAGCTAGGTTAGTTTAGGTTCGCCCATCCTATGTTATGGGGCCCGGCAGCACTATCGTCTCTCACGACGATTTTGCGTTCACGTAAGGTTTCCTGCGCGCGCCACCACTAAAATAAACACTATCACAAACCTAACCCAATCTAACCTTTCTAGCCGTACCTAACTTTACCCTAACCCAACTTAATCAGCGAGCAGCGCGGCGCACCAACTTGAACGCCGCTCACACGCACACGATCTGCGTACACAAACACGCACACATCTCCGTCGTGAGAGACGATAGCGCGGCCCGGCAACCCCAGGGGGCTCGTGTAGGCTACCTCGGCCTTTAGCTAGGCCTTCGGGACGTCCGTCTTTTGTGCCCACTTTGCTTCCTTGCCGATTTCATACTCCTACTTGCTCATGCTTTATTCTTTTCTTCCTCTTCTTTCCCGACATTCTGTTCCCATGCGCGTTGATCCTGTGTGGGAACACCTTCGTGCATGGGTTTTCCGTTTCTATCGACATACTCTATGTCCCTTGTTATTTCCTCTGACAAATCGTTCTGCTCGGAAACGGAAGCTTAAATTTCCTGACTATAAATAACTAACGATGCTTGACTGTCTACTCTTCGCAACTGGGGCTAATGGCAAATGGATAAAATCTCCTTAATATTATCACCAGTCAACATAGCGACATTAAACAAACAATAAACTGTTCTTGGAGACTCAGGGAAGGCATCTATTGAAAAGAAGCACCCGTACTTGAGCACTGGCTAATGGTAATTGAAAAATTTTTGTAGCCAATTCTGGGTCATTTTAGTGTCCTCAGCTTCAGTTATCGTCGTCCACAGTTGCTTCTTCCTCATGAACACATTTCTTCCATCACCGTCAACAGCTTATATTTTGTTTGAGGTCGCTTTGTTGAGCAGAAAAGGTTTTAGCGGAGTGGAGTCAATTTGCTATCAAACTCGTTTGCAAATTTGAAGAGACAGTCAAGTATTGTGTGGTCTATGACAGAGAAAAATCTAATTTATATATGATTCATTGACATTCAATAAGCCCCATTTCAGTAACATTGTACGATTACAAGGAGCTTTTAACTAATACATTGGCATTTTATATGCCCTCTTGTCTCTCCCCATTGCGCTATCATGTAGCGACCAAGTTATACTTTTCTCCATTTTATTGGTCAAATTCTTCTATAGCATTGCTAATTTTATGGGTATTTCTGAGATTTTGTTCGGCCCATATGTTGGCCCCACCCACTACCTGTATATATAGAGAGATATATCTCAGAAATGCCCAAAGAATTGGCAACGCTTAACGAGGAATTCCACTACGACCGAACTGCCTTGACAAAATGGACTGAGTATAACTAGCGCATCTCTGTGACGTCACACCCCCAGCTCGCAAATTGACCTTACCCTCCAATACACCGTGCTGTGCCACGGAAGCCCAAAACTATCACACTATGTGAGTTACTGTTCGGTGTCCGGTCGGCAATTTTGTCCTCCAGTTTATGAAATCTCGAAACCAATTACCGAGATCCATGTTTGGCCAGCTAAGTAGCTAAGTCTGGAATGGTGTTTGAGTGTGATTCCTTTTTACGATTCACTTGATATCATTTGCGATCCAACTTGAATCGTTGTTTGTTCTTCAATTTTGAAAGCGTGTTTAATTTTGCCATTGAAATCATCCTGCAGTGGTTTTTAAGAGGTATTTTTTTTAGAAAGTTTCGGGCATCTTCAGGTTGCTTTCTTCACTCGGGTTTCCCAGCACCTTGACCCCTGCCCTGTGTTTCCATGATATTATTATGATGCGATTTCCCCCAGCTGCGTGGTGGGGGCGGAGGGGTCCAGGAGGGAGAGCTGCACTACCCCAACTGGCGGAGGGTCCACAAACCCATCGACCGACGCCACACACTGCTCGAGTCCCTGGCCAAGCTCATGGACGGTGAGTGCCCATCAGCTCTGCTCCCTATGGGAAATTTGTCGGCTGCCTATGGGAAATTTATAAGCACTTATCGGCTGCCTATGGGAAATTTATAAGCATTTATCGGCTGCCTATGGGAAATTTATAAGCACTTATCGGCTGCCTATGGAAAAATAATGGAAGGTATCCGATAGTATCGGATAAATGCCTATAAATATCGCATTGGGAAGCTTCAGTTCAGCGCTTTATTAGATTGCTGCACTGGTGGTATAAATACGTCACGGCGCCGAGAGAAGAGTGTTGTTCTAAAAGCAGCACTTAGTGCCGTGCTCTGACGCGAGATACGTGTCTTGATGTGTTGGTACAGCACGCCTGGGCATGTAGTTCCCATCTGTGTGCGGGAAAACTCGCTTGCACACATTTCAGTTAAATGTCCTAATGGGAATCTGTAGCTATGGGCACTGTGGATGAGCTTAGTGTACAGTGATAAGCCTGACAATCCGCACCTCATTTGCTGCGGATGCAGATGTTCCGAAATGCCGACTCGCAGATGCGGATGTATTTTAGTTGAATCGCGGATGCGGATGTTAAAAAACAGGTGCGGATATCCGCGGATGCGAATATTCGCCCCATCACTATTGTGAAGTGCGTCACATTCCATCAAAGTGGCAGGTGTCCGACGTCTTTTTAAGACGGCTGCCATGCTCGGAGGTAATGTAAAAGGACTGCGCGGCACCGCTGCAGCAACAGTAACAACTCCTTATGTCCTGCGCAGGAGTCAACGACACGAGCAGCTCGCAGGACAAGTGGCTGAGCCGTGTGGAGTCCAGCGGCTGGATGGCCAACATCAAAGATACGCTCGACTGCGCTTGTTTAGTGGCGCAGTGTCTCCACCAGGTACGAGGGGGGGCGGGGCTTGGTGTGATAGAAGGCATTCTGTAATATTCGGGAACTTCGATATTAGGTTTGTGGTGACAAAAAAAAATTCCAGAGTTAACATACTGTAAGTGGTATCGAAAAGTCCCCAGTTTTTCCCAAGTGAAAGAATTAGGGAGTGCGCTGATAAATTGGTATTGGTACTTTGGCTAGGGGCCTTGTTGATTATCGGCACTTCTAAGTGAACTGGTATCGGTATCGGCAGATTTATTGCTGATGCCGATAATTAACAAGGCCCCCAGCCAAAGTGCCGATACATATTGTTCAGCACACCCCCTAATTCTTTCGCTTGGGGAAAACTAGGGGCTTTTCGATACCAATTACAGTATGTTAACTCTTCAATTTTTTTGTCACCAACCATCTACACTGATCAGCAATGAACAAAATGTTTCATGGTTTTTTGAACTGCTCGAGGATGATATTGATGCGCTGAATATGAACATGACACCCGTTTGTCTATCAGTTCAGTTGTTTTTTTTTTTGCCACGCCGACGATGTGCGAACTGAATGACCAGTGATGAGTTGCGCATGCGTTTGCCTAGTGTGGTTCCGGTATTAGATACAGCACAAATTATATTTCAGCTATATGCGGCACTTTTTTTATTCGTTGCCGTTATTCTTGACTGAGGGATATTGCTCGGCCTTCTGTTTTCCTGCCAGTAGTACCTATAACACTCTCATATGTGTTGGTTTTCTTTCATCTTGACACTTTCCGACAGAAATACCGAGGTAAAAATATTGATTAGACATCCGGCCCGATATGGTTCTACTCTGCATTGCTAGTAACTAGATTTCACTACCAGCGAGGATGTTCTTCAGTTAGGATCAACTGTCTGAAGGCACCCGCTGTCCCATGAAACCCTTTACCTGCCCAAGCGTCTAACCTCTGCACCACCTACAGGAGGGAGCCAGCGTGCTGGTGCACGACACGGCAGGGGTGGACGCAGCGCTACAGGTGTCGGCCCTGGCTCAGGTCATCCTCAACCCGGACTGCCGTACCGTCAGGGGGTCTGTTGCCACTGTCTCGCTTTTTTACTGTAACTTTGTTATAGGCAGTTTCTGGCCTTACTATGTAGTAGCTAGAGGCAAGTGGGGGAAGAAATGAAAGACCCAAATAGGGGTAAGAAATGAACACCCTCCCATACAGTTACAATCCTGCTTCATTCCTTACCCCTCCTCTGAACCTTTCATTTTTTTCGTCTCTTAATTAAAATGTATATTGTCTGAAATGTGAGATGTGGAATTTTCTAGCCAAAATTCATCAGGAAGATATTTCGTTTTTATGGCCATTTAGGCTATGTAGCTACATCTGTACGTTCCAGTCTGTCTTGTTATTTTTAGTGGTACTGTTTGGTAGGACATCATCCTTCCTTTTTCCTGCTCCTGCCGATAGTCTTTGCTCTGCGTTTCTTTTTCTTTCCTTACTTGTGCGGTGATCCTTCGTGCATGGATTTCCGCTTCTCTGACATTTCCATTGCTTTTATGCTCTTTGAAACACCGATTGACAACTAAAGTGGCTTAGCACACCCATTGGCGAACAAAATACAATTACCTAGTTCTCGTAGAAACAGCGCTGTTAATAATGTAAAGACTGGACAGTGTCTAGCAGGGAGTTCAACTAGCAAAGATATCACTTAACAATTATAGTGAAGTGGAGTAAAAAATTAATTACCTTTAGGGGTAAAAAAAAATGGACGCCCTCTATTGCAGTAAAGATCCTAGATCATTTCTTACCCCTAATGTGGGTAATTCATTTCTTACCCCACTGTACTATACTAGTAGCCTATGCTGTGCCTCACCAGGTTCGAGGCGCTGATCGAGCGGGAGTGGGTGCAGGCGGGTCACCCGTTCTCCTCCCGCCACTCACGCTCCTGCTACTCGCCCCCCACCCACCGCCACCGGCATAACAGCCCATCCTTCCTCCTCTTCCTGGACGCGGTTCACCAGATCCACCAGCAGTTCGCCTGCAGCTTTGAGTTCAACCAGGACTTCCTGGTGCTGCTCTTCGAGCACTCCTACAGCTCTCAGTTCGGTGAGTGCCGCCAGGACTTCCTGGTGCTGCTCTTCGAACACTCCTACAGCTCTCAGTTCGGTGAGTGCCGCCAGGACTTCCTGGTGCTGCTCTTCGAGCACTCCTACAACTCTCAGTTCGGTGAGTGCCACCAGGACTTCCTGGTGCTGCTCTTCGAGCACTCCTACAGCTCTCAGTTCGGTGAGTGCCACCAGGACTTCCTGGTGCTGCTCTTCGAGCACTCCTACAACTCTCAGTTCGGTGAGTGCCACCAGGACTTCCTGGTGCTGCTCTTCGAGCACTCCTACAGCTCGCAGTTCGGTGAGTGCCACCAGGACTTCCTGGTGCTGCTCTTCGAGCACTCCTAC
>LQNS02001155.1:6523422-6533750 GCA_001587735.2 Parhyale hawaiensis
AAGAATACAACCAATGCCTCTCATTATTGTACACCTTATAAAACAAACATAGCTCAGCTACTCTTCTCCTGTGGGACAGGTTCACCAGATCATTATCAGCACACAGCCTGCTGGCTGAACTAACAAGTCGGTCTAACAGACGTGAGTATCAGCAGCTGAAGTCCAGACCGGGGAGCAATACTCTTAACACAGGCAGCAAAAAAGCATAAAAACATCTGCGGACAACCTGACTGTCACCAGAGACAGAATTCACCTTACGCAAGAGCCCAATCTTAGTGGAAGCACGTGACAGCAACCTTCTAATATGCGGCTCAAAATTGAGCTTCCCATCAAAGACAACAATGAGAGGCATTGGTTGTATTCTTCTGTCCCTGCCCTCAAAGTGCTTAGGAGATAAACACTTGCTGCGGTCGGCGCGCACACTTTCACGTTGGAAGATGTTAGATGTCAAACTCATCAATTCGGTCGGTGCTTCATGCCCTTGTCTGTTGGGGTTTGGAATTCTTTGCCAGCATCGGCTTTCGGTCGTGTTGGCCTGCAGGCGTTTAACCCTTTGCCTCCTGAAATTTAGATAACGTTTTTTAACTTTTATTTGTTAAATTTATGAAAAATAGGTTAGTTAAACACATATTTGAGAAAAAATTTAGTTTTACTTGCAAAAAGCAGTTTTTTTTTGCATCGGCTACAACAGATGCCGTCAGTGTCTTGGGTAATTTACATGATGCATAGCTTTTGTATCGGAAAAAATAGAGAGTGGCATCTGATGATGCCGTCAGGAGGCAAAGGGTTATGACAGCGCATACCTACCTCCGCCAAGCGAGGCAACGGTAGCGAAAAATTCAAATTGTCTCTGAAACCATGATTTTCTTTGTATCAACTCCAAAATCTAATCATTTATGCCTTTTGATAGTAAAACAACTTATGCAAATTATTTGAAGATCCGTTCATAACTTTTTAACAACCCCTGTAAATTTCATAAAAATCCATTCATTATTTTTTTAGTTATTGTGCTAACAAGCAGAAAATTAAAAACAGTGACAAACAACGAACGAACAAGCGGATCATCAAAAATTTGGCTATTTACTCTTTTTGATATACCTACCTAACAACTCATATGAATTTCATAAAAATCCGCCCATAACTTTTTGAGTTATGGCATTGAGAAAAATGAGGCAGATAAACAAACAAACAAACGGATGGACGGATCTTCACCAAAAGTTTTTCATTTGTTCCTCCTAACGTACCTAACAATCCCTGTAATTTTCGTCAAAATCCGTCCATAACTTTTGAGTTATCTTTGTGACAGACAAATATACAAACGGACATACAGACAAACAGACCCGATGAAAACATAACCTCCTTGGCGGAGGTAATAATAATGATAAAGTGGTCCAAGGAGTGGGGGTGCCCGGTGGCGACCCCTGGCTGGACTCGAGAGTCGAAGTTAAAATTGGTACGTCCGCCTCCGCAACGCTGATAATAACGTCCCAACACCGTCCGTTCGATACATTACAGAAAGACCGGGTAGTCAAAGTGACTCGCTGTGGTCAGAGTTACTCCTGTTTGTGGTTCAGTACATAATACATACTTGATAGTTGCTGGTGCCGTTATCTGTGGCTTATGTAACTGACTGGTACCCGCCCCCTCGGTGGCCGAATTCTCCGAGGCTTCAAACTGCGGCTACTGTAGGCGCGGGCTCGAATCCCAGCGGCACCACGTGCAAGTTCCCAGTGAAACACCCCAGCATCGCAAAGTTCGGGAAGTAGGGAGCAGATTCTCTAATTGGCTGTCGAGTCTTGGTCCTGGCTACTTCTCTTGATATTCACATTACCAGTCCTTCAAAATTCTAGAATGTATGCAAAAGCAAAGCTCGTTTGGTGTGTCCAGCTGTATGCGGGCAGTGAGTGATCCTTCTAATTATTACTGCACATCTCCGGTGCAGGTGATCTGGACGAAGGTGTTCCTGCGGTGGGTGCTGGACTTGGCTCCTGTGGAGGCCGCCGAGCGCCTCATGACGTCCCTGCGGGAGAAGCACTCGGCCGTCCGCTCTGACGTCATCAAACTGAGGCGGCAGCTGCTGCAGCTGGAGGAGCAGGCGCTCAGGGAGGGCATCCTGCAGCCGAGTGTCGAGTCCTAGTGTGTGGAGCCGTGGTGTCTAGTGTGGCGCCGTGGTGCTTAGTGCGGCGCCGTGGTGCCTAGTGCGGCGCCGTGGTGCCTAGTGTGGCGCCGGGGCACCGTGGTGCCTAGTATGGCATCATGGTCCCTAGTATGGTACTGGGGAGCCTAGTGTACCACCGTAACGTTACGTGTACCGAGACAAGTACCGACACATTTCAACCCTGTGCCGAGAGGCCCCAAAATGCTCTCTTAGCAATAACCCTGCTGCAGTAACCAAATACGGTCACTCGCCCGGTCAAGGGTAGACGCAGTAGGAACCTATATCGCGCTCTCGTCATTCCAGTGCTGTACAAATTCTGCGCACCGTTTTGCTTTGTTTCGATGTTTGCAGGCATTAATTTGAAATACCCTAATTTATTTTGTGATTTTTTTTCAATGACTGTGATAAAGCTTGGTTTCGTCGTGACCCTCTGCTCAACCCTCGGTTAATTGCGGCCTCTCAACAAAAGGCCAAAGATCTTCAGAGGTCTTTTTGCGATTTGTGGCAAGGCCGGACTCTCCCACCTCTTGTAATTATTCTATTGGCTTAACCTGTGTTTCTTGATCAAACTTGTTCAATCAAAATTTATGTTCTGCGTGTAGGGTTGTGATGAGGAACGACTTCATGGCGTTGAAGCTGGTATACAGTGTCCCTAGTAACTCACTCTTTTGTCTTTTTATGTTCGTTCGTTCGAAAATAACACTACGCGAGTTAACTCGATCTTTTTCAGATAGCTTTTAGTACTAGTACAAACTTAACTAGTGCAACAGGGACACAACGTCTATATCGCACCGAACTATACCTGTGGTTTAACATAGGCTCGTGCGCCACTATGACGCGAGGTATGTCTCGTTTTAAATTATGAATGATTTTTGTCTCGTATTTTCTACCAGGAGTTCTCAGAGTGGTCAATGCGCTACTGGCAGGAAAAAGGCGTAAATTGTGCATCTCCAACCTCCGGGCACGGCTGAACGCTTTCGCTCTGCTACGCCGCGCACGGAAAGGAAATGAAAAACAAGAAGGTAGAAGTCTGGCGGGAACAAGTCAGCCACCTCGATCAGCGGCCCACCTCCCGAAACAGAAGGAGAAGAAGTAGTGAGAGCCTACCTAACTTTACAGAACTAACCTCGTCACCATGAATTGCGGCAAGCTGCAACATCTCGTGAGGAAAAGGTACTCTGGTTAGCCCCTGGAGTCGTAAGGCCCATATATGTATATTCTGGCAGGGAAAGGACCCGCCAGAATTTACCCGTGAGGGCCAGATAACTTTTAATACAGTGGAAGCATCAAAACGTGCACAGAAGTACCATAGTGTCTCTGTTTGAAGATAACTACTTCTGGAGCAACTCTTTTCCTCTTCATTCAAGAAACAGTTTCTTTTGCTAACATCAAAGCAGATTGTGAAGGTGTGCTGAAGTATGCATCACCACTTGAATTTTATTTCACCCTTCTGCTGGTCCCTCTCTATATGGCGCGGCCAGTGCCACATTTTCGAACAGGCGGCTCTGTATACTCTCGACGTTTCTGAGTTTTTTCCATTTAACAAAGTCTACGCTTAGTGAATATTGTTGTACAGTTCTTGTTCGTTCTCCAGACTCTCACAACTGGCTTGCATGTCAACTATTGTAATTCAAACGCGTGCCTCCTCCTGACTACGATGGATTAAGAATTGCAGCCCCAGGGAACCTGTAGGTTGCTTTCCCGTTTATTATTCCTGTGATGTTAAGAATTGCAGTCCCCATGGGCTACTAGGTTACCTTCCCTTTGGTCTATCTTATTTGAAGAATTGCAATCCACAGAGAAATCCTGTAGTTTACCTAAACCTTAGAACGGCCCGCAGCTCATGCAGACCCCTATCTCCCAAGAGCGCCCGACTTCAAGTGTGTATCTTTGGCTGGCTCCTACACAAAACCCTCCCATCATCTGTTACTTTTTTCCTCTCCCACTGCATTTTCTGTGCCATCACCTGAACAATGAGATTAAAAATTCTTGCAATGCATTGTAGATTATGTATTGTGTTATTAAATGAATCAGTGGAAATTCTCATCGTTGGTCAATCGTTCTATGTAATTTTTTCACTTCGGTTCAAAGTTTTTAGGTCCAGGTATCCAATATTGGTACTTTCCATTCTCAGGTAAGGGGAAGCTCAACTTCACCGCATATCCCCAACCGGGAGTAACACGCGCACTGGTATGTGCTGCAAATAGATACCCGTTGGCGCGAAATCAGCGCACCGCTGTAGTCAACCACAGATTCTCTGGGTTATGGCGTCAACGAAGGAAGGCTCTTATACGACAACCTGCGATCCCCCGGCCATGCTCATTACGGGTTTGGGTCAGTATCCCTGCTGTAGCATCTGACCGCTGCCTTCGAACTCTACAAAGCTGAACACCTCAAGCACTCCCCCATCAGGAAAACAGGCTCCAACTTCCACGCTTGAGAGCCAACACTCCGTCCTGCCACGCAGGTACATATCGAACACCTGCAATTAAAAATTTTTAATTTGAACGACGTAGAAAACTGCTTGAAAGCGAAGACTCATAACAAAGACGTAATATATAACCATGTTGCTACTCTTCTTTGGTCTGTAAAGCTTTGCAGATATTTATCTCCAGCTGTTTGTTGTGTCTTATCTAGTTGTAAAAATATATATGCATTGTGCATGTGCAGTAGTTATGAGCTTTTTGTATTCACTTTGCCCACGTCATATTCTTATTTCTTATATTACTTATCGTGTGATCTGCTTTTAAAAGATCTGTTTTTTTTTTTATTTTATTACAAGTGTAATGTATGTACTGTTCTCGTTTGTTTTCTCTCTTTCTCTGTATGACATCAGAAGAAGATGAAGTTTATGTAATATTTTGTTGTAATGAAATTTATCTTCGCCTGTCCGTGTTTGAGTCCCCTGCTGCTGGAGCGCCGGCTCGGTCCTAGAAGAGGCTCGTGCCCTACCAGCAACACAGACGGTCTAGCCTTGCGTGTTGAGAAAAGTCTTGCTCCAAATCAGCACTTCCCGTGCAAGTCTGGAATAACTGCACGTAAATTGCGTGCTGGTCATCGTGCGGTGGCAGCGCCAAGATTTTTGCATTGGAGAAGAGGGGGACGGCTGGGGTAAATGTGCCCCTCATGGGGCATAGGATAGACCATAGGGTTTAGGTTCGCCCATCCTATGTTATGGGGAGTTGCGCCCCCAGGGGATTGTGTAGGTTACCTTAGCCATTAGTTACGCCTTCGTGACATCTATCTTTCGTGCCCACTTTGCTTTCTTCTACTTTCATACTCTTTCTGATCTTACTGTTGTCTGTTCTTCCTCGTCTTTCCCGAGTTTCTGTTCCCGTTCGCGTTGATCCTGTGTGGGAACACCTTCGTGCACGGGTTCGACGTTTTTCTATCGACATGCTATATGTCCCTTCCTTTTCCTCTCGTAGAAAAGCTTAGTACTTATTTAGGGAGGCTTATTTCTTCTTATAATACCTAGTAGTTACACCTTGCTTCCCTCCATTTTCACACTCCTACTTGCTCATGCTTCATTCTGATCTTCCTCTTCTTTCCTGACTTGCTGTCCCCATGCGCGTGGATCCTGTTTGGGAACAATTTCGTGCATGGGTTCCCCATATTTCTATCGTCATACTGTAAGGCCCTTGCTTCTACCTTTGTTAGATCGCCATTGTTGTCGACACGGAAACTTGAACTACTCAATATAATGATAATAATGGGGTAAATATAGAGTGCCTTCACCTTGCTAGGGAAACCGGCTTGTCGTTCATATGGTTGCAACATTGGGCGACTGAACTGGGACTTGACTCATACTTGGGTAGGGGGTGCTCAAACCCCTCCCCCTCGCCGCCCTTGGCTCTGCTACTGCTGTTTATGGGGCCCCCACTTTTTTCAGTGTTGACGTGTGCCGCTGTTGTCATTCTGAATATGCACCTTTCCCCACCTTGATATAACCTACACCGCAATCTTTGGGGGCGGAGGTTGAGCCATAGTCCCTAACCGCAGTTGTCAATGCATCTGGTTTCAGTTTCTGCTGTGCAGTTAGCTATTGTGTTAAGTAAAGAAAAACATTCTCAAGTTACCTCAGCCGTTACTTTCAATCAAAGCTTAAATGTACCAAAGGCTGGTGGATTGATACTTCCTCTGTTATAATTAAAAGTTGCAACTAGAGCACTGTGGAAGCGCTTACCTCCGCCAAGTAAAGCAGCGGTGACGAAAAATTCAAACTGGCTCAGAAATTGTGATTTTTTTATCAACACTATTTAATCATTTGTGCCTTTCGATAGCATTAACAGTTCTGCATTTTTTTTTTTTTTTTTTTTGATAATCCGTTCATAACGTTTTGAGTTATGCTGCTAACAAATATTATGACAAACATACAAACGAACCAGCACCAAATTTAGTCATTTATGTCCTTTAAAATTACTCACAACTCCACTAAATTTCAATAAGATCCATTCCAAACTTTTTGAGTTGTCGCGTAACAAACATTATGACAAGCACAACGCACATATAGACACAAATCAACCGATCTGCATCAAAATTTAACCTTTTTTGTCTTTCAACTTTGCGAACAACTTTTGTAAATTTCTTAAAGATCCATTCAAAACTTTTTGAGTCATACTGCTAACAAACATACGCTAAACATCCAAATGAACCAAACGATCTGCACCAAAATTTAATCATTTAGCTCTTTTACCCTTACCAACAACTCCAGTAAATTTCATAAAGATCCTTTCAAAACTTTTTGAGGTTTTGCGCTAACAAGCATAAAACCAGAACTAACAGATCAGTTAGTCTAATAACTACTTGTTACCCAAAAAAGTTCTACGACTTTTCTATGGGTTATGCAGATATATTACTGTACGTATATTGCACTCATAAAGTTTTCATTATTGTAATGTTTATCTGTGTGTAATAAACCTATCAAACCTATCCTCAGGTTATTGACTCTCTGTGATATACTCAACAACTAATGTCAATTTCATAAAAATGCGTCCATAACTTTTCAAGTTATGGCATCGAGAATAATGAGGAAGATAAACAAACAAACTGATGGACGGATCTTCACCAAAAGTTAATCGTCTGTTCCTCCTAACATGCCTAACCATCCCTATAAATTTCATCATAATCCGTCCATAACTTCTTGAGCTAACTTGTTGACAGACAGACAGTAAAACAGACAGACAAACCCGACGAAAACATAACCTCCTTGGCGGAGGTAATAATCCCTCTGAAATTGAAAGAAGTTGCAGATTTCGGTAAGAATGCCTGACTGCGCCTCGCCGTTTTCACCCCTTCTGGTAGGCCCTATCCCTGTCAGAATATATATGGGCCTCACAAACCTACGACCTGTACAGATTGCCTTCTCCACCTCAGGATGTTGCAGCTGCTCGCAGTTTCTTCTCAGAAAGTTAGATTAGGCAGGTTCTCTGTACTTCCCTTCTGTTCGAGGTGGGCCGCCGAATGGTGGAAAGCGACTCATCCCATGGGACTCCTATCTGCTCGACTGCTCCCCTCCTGTGTAGGTGGCCACGGAAAGAACCCTCTGCACGATTTTTTTTCTGTATCCTTTTTTTTCCTCTGCACTGCGCCGCATGGCTGAACGAACTCGTTCAGCCGAGCCGTTTTGGGTTGTAGATGCTTTGTGGCTTTCTCCCTCCAGTAGTAGCGCACTTGGTCGACTGAGACTTTCCGGCAGGAATGCCGAGATAAACCATTCATTGTTACGCTGTTGTGACATGATAGATGGGCTGAACAAGAATCTACAGGTTACAGCGGTCGGAAGTGAGTTTTTCAGACATTGGTTTATGAAGCTCAGAATTATATTGATTCTATAGCGCAAATAGTTGGGGTTCGCTTTCTATACGAATTGGTTTTCAAATAAAATTGCGCTGAAAACACTAATTATCACCGACGCGAACTCTAGTTTTGGGAACGTAATATTGAAACAAAAGTTTCCCATAATACACAAAGTAATACAATTATTGCTTTGCCAAATGAAAGAAACGTGCCAGCGACTGCATCGTCTGAACGTGAGGGCCAGGAAGCAAAGACGGTAACGGAGAACTCACGAAAAACTTGCATCGAAAAGTGACGTCATCAATGGCGTCACATCGACGAACGGTGCGGCTGAGCAGCCAATGAGTATTTTACTTAACTTGTTTAGGACAATTGTTATAAATTGCAAATTTCAACCTTTAAGCACATAAATAAAACAGTACTCTGAGATCGCATGCCTCTGCCAAGCAAGGCAACGGCAACGAAAAATTCAAATTTGTTCTGAACCTATGATTTCCTTTGGATGAAGACCAAAATTTAATCATTTGAGCCTTTTTTACAGAAATAACAATTTCTGGAATTTTTTTAAGATCCGGTCATAAATGTTTGAGTTATGCTGCTAAAAAATATTCTTATCAACATTAGTCCAACACCCAAACGAGCCAATCGATCATCACCTAAGTTCAATCCCTAATGTCTTTCGTAATTACTAACAATTCCTTTTAATTTCATAGCGATCCGTTCATAATTTTGAGCATATTTCTAACGGGCATAAAATCAAACAGCGACAAACAAACAGATCGTCACAAAAATTTTGTCATTTATTCATCAAAATATACCTAACAGCTCATGTAAATTTCACAAAAATTCACCAATAACTTGTTTAGTTTTAATAAGAAGAAAAAAACTGGAAGACAAACAACATACGATTGAACCGATCTTCACCAAAAGTTAATAATTTGTTACTGGGTTAAGTAGCAATCAGCATTTTTGGGTCACCGGTGCTACACCGGTGATTTCCTTAGCCCTGGTAGCTAGGCTGTTCTTGTCTAGCAGGAACAGGCAGCTGGCAACTGCAGTGGAGCTCGTCGCCGGTGGCGGATAGCGGGCGGCCTGTAGATGTGTCGGTTAGCTGTGAGTGTGTTAGAATAAACAGTCGCGGACCAACTGCCCAGTACTGGCAGCTCGTTAGCCTGGAACTGCAAGCTGCTCGGCTTAGCGGCCATAAAACGTGAGGCCTGGTCTGTAATTGGCTCGATAGCCTAGGAGAGTCGGCTCCAATTATAAATCTGCTGCTGCCTTGTCGGGTCTACCTTGACAGGCGAAGGCTAGGAGAAGGCTACTGTGAAATCAAACCAACGTAGCGAATCCCGGCGTGAGGCAGTCCACCACATATCGTGGTTCCGGCAGGGCTCTGCAACTGCACATCGCACCAATCGTCCTGAGTCTCACCCTTGCCATTTGGCCCTCCGGTGGGCAGTGAAGAAGTGAACCGAGGACACCCTCCTTTCACTATAATCAGTGATGGGCACTAAATACATCAAAGTATTTAAATACTAAATACATCCGTTAAATGTAATTAAATACTAAATACATTTTTGAAATGTATTTAAATACTAAATACTTAAATACAAAAATGTATTTAAATACTTCTGTAAATACATTCAATTTTTTTTTTCTTTTTGGGCACCAAAAGGCACAAACTCAGGTGTATTTTCGGTGTTATGAATTATTGCATATTGATATCGATATACTAGCACAATATGTGACATTCGGCAAGAGACATAAGTAATACTCTAGAGTGTAAATAATATACAAAAATCAGAGGCGAGAGCTTCCAATTTGACACCTGCTATCACTTCACTAATTGATTTAGCCAGTTTCAGCTTCCTGGTTTGCTTATAGACATTGAAAATTAAATCAGCAGTTCATTGAAATGATTCAAGCAGACAGAAATAAGGTTTGTAGGATCGAAATACCGTCGTGTTTTACGGATGTTTTCCCTCCATAACTGAAGAATAACAGCCTTCAGTCCTGAGCCATAGCTCTTGATGAACTGTGATCAACTGCACTCGTGCACTACTCTGAGCCAATTAGCATAATAGTATCTTAAAAACGAACCAGTGCTTGTGGATCCTTTGGAACGTGTCTTTCGTACGCGCTTTGTTTTTTCCTGCCAAATTCACCCTCCTCAAGATTTTTTGAGACCTTGCCAGAAGGCACATGCCTATCTGCAGCAGTGCGTGTTGGCTTCCCAGGTGGGATGTGCGGTCACGTTGACGTTATTGTAACTGTTAGTTTTCTGCAGAAGTTAAGGCAAAGATCCCGTCTATTTGGTAGCGTCTTTTACACTTTTTATCAAGTTTCAATGCATTAACTCTTATCTGATTTT
>LQNS02001155.1:6544175-6575294 GCA_001587735.2 Parhyale hawaiensis
AAAAACTTAAAGATATGTCATCGAGCTCAGTCGAAAAGATCACTGATGCTTGCGACACGGAATTAATTCGAGTTTTTAACCGGAAGTGTTACATGCTGACCATTAAAATAGATGTAATAGCACCGTCTGCTGTGTTATTATTAGAGGGAATTCACGACCAAATTGTGGATCGGTAGAGCGATGTTTAACTCTACGCTCTAGCGCCGGGTTGCATCCCGCTACCTAAAGCTCAGAGCACTTCGCGAATGATGTGTGCTGTTCTATGCAGAGCGCTTTTTTTGCTTCAAATAGTCAAGAGAGCATTCAATTGCTATGCTGAATAGTACCATTAATCTATGCCTTTACATACTTTATGTGTCACAGTTTGTTAGCTCACCAGTTGAGCACTGTCATAACTGAGGAAACAAATACTATCGAAGCCTTATTACCTCCGCCAAGGAGGTTATGTTTTCATGTTTGTCTGTCTATCTGTCTGTCACAAAGATAACTCAAAAAGTTCTGAGCCGATTTAGACGAAATTTACAGGGATTATTAGGTATGTTAGGAGGAAAAGATGATTAAATTTTGGTGAAGATCCATCCGTTTGTTTGTTTGTCTGCTTCATTTTTCTCAATGCCATAACTCAAAAAGCTATCGATGGATTTTTATGAAATTGACATGAGTTGTTAGGTATATAACAAAAAGGAAATGACCAAATTTTGATAATGATCCGTTTGTTCGTACGTTTGTCACTGTTTTTCTTTTATAACTCAAAAAATAAATAATGGATCTTTATGAAATTCATAGAGCTTGCTAGTAATGTTAAAAGGCATGGATGATTAAATTTTGGTGCAGATCGGTTTGTACGTTTGCATGATTGACTCAGGTTTGTCATAACGTTTGTTAGCAGTATAACTCAAAAAGGTTTGGACGGATCTTCAAGAAAATTGCACAAGCTGTTATTACTGTCAAAAGACAAAAATAATTAGATTTTGGAATTTATACAAAGAAAATTATGGTTTCAGAGCTGATTTGAATTTTTTGCTACCGTTACCTCGGTTGGCGGAGGTATGGGCTCTCAGAGTGCACTAGCTATTCATTACGAACTCTACCTATTGTAGCTGCAAGTAATTAATAGATTACAAGAGCTGCAGGTATTCGTACAAATTCGAGAAATTTAGAAGCAAGGTGAAAAGCATTCAAGGGAGGACGCACAGCAAAATCAGATAAAGTAATACGAAATGTATTTAAAAATGTATTTAAAAATTTCTAAATACATTGTATTTAAATACTCGAAAATGTAGTTAAATACAGTATTTAATTACACGTTTTTGAAAGTATTTGTAAATACATTTTCAAATAACAAAACGTATTTAAATACGTATTTAAATACAATTGTATTTAAATACTGCCCATCACTGACTATAATTATCCGAGCGCAAGATTTTCTCCAGGCAATTCGGTCGTGTCACAACAAGTCCCGCGGCGAAGGAGTGGCGGGCGGTGGAGGCAGGCAAGGATGTTGCTGGTAGCCTCTAGTCTGCCCTCTGGACGTGGGCGGCCTCGAGCTAATGATCGCCGGTGCACGGGGATGGAGCGGCGTGCACCCTCGGTGTCTCTCGGGGATGACTGGGCAGCCTTGCCTATATGGTGGGGCCCGCACTGCTCACTCCTTGGCGGGGGATGCACCTAGAAACGCTGGTCCAAAAATTGCCTGCTCCACGTAACACGAGTGGGTCTCCACGCCCACTGTGTCATCCCTCTATTGCGGACAAACTACAAATACTAGTAAACGGATTATACTTGGCTGCTGGAACGTGAGAACTCTTATGGACAGTGACAGGGCTGCTCGGTCTCAGAGACGCACAGCGCTTGTGGCTTCGGAACTGGGCCGGTACAGCATTGACATCACTGTGCTCAGCGAGACTCTCATAGCGGGACAGGGCTCCAAACGCGAAGATTGCGGAGGATACACGTTCTTCTGGCGGGCTTGGCTGATCAGGAGCGCAGGATTCACGGTGTGGGTATTGCTGCTCGCTCGTCTCTGCTGCAGTCGTTGGAAGCGGTTCCGGAGGGTCCCAGCCAGCGCATCATGAGTCTCCGATTCCCCTTGTCATATCATCGGTACGCAACGATTATTGCTATGTAGTGAGTGTGTACGCCCCGACACTGACAGCGGATGAGGAGACAAAACACAGCTTTTACCAGCAGCTGTCGGAGCGGCTGCGGGCTGTTCCCACGGGACGATAATGTCATCGTGCTGGGAGACGTTAATGCTCTGGTCGGGCAACAATATCAATGATGGCCGAAAGTCATCGGTAGGCACGGCATTGGCTAGTGCAATGGTAATGGACTCCGACTTCTCTCGCTGTGTGGGAGTTTGAACTTGCCGTAACGAACACAATGTTTCAAATGCGTGATGCTTTAAAGGGCACATGGCAGCATCCACGGTCCCGCCAGCACAGGCGTCAAACTCGCCATGCGCTATGTGCTTTTGCGACTACTCTGTGTACGTGCATCGGTGTGCGTGCGGGCGGCGTTCAAGCTCGTGTGCTGTGCTGCTCGCTGTATCGAGATCAGGAAAGGTTAAGTTTGGCTAGTTTAGGTAAGGTTAGGCTAGGTAGTGCTTATTGTAGTGCTCCCGGTGGTTATGACGCGGCAAGAAAGCTTACTTGAAGCCACGCACAGTGATGAACGTACACAGAATGGAGAGTTTGTCGCCAGTGCGTCTCGCCACTGGCATCTCATCAATTACGTACTAGTCAGGCAAGCTGGCCTCAATTTAATCATTAAATATTTATTCATTTATTTATCATATATTTCTCGAGACTCCACGAGCGGGAGGTGTTCTAGGATTATTCTACTACAGCTTACATTAAAAATTTCATATACATTAATTTCTTAATAATATTACAGCTATGAAATTGCAACCTAATCAACAAGGCTCAGTGCCATTACATGCCAAACTAGTTAACTGAACTGGCACCGCAATAGTACTACCTCACGATTCTAAACGTTTCTAGTTAACTGAACTGGCTCCGCAATAGTACTACCTAATGATTACCCTCGCACGAGGACCTATCTAATAATTACGCTTTCTGCGAATGTTGCAGCTTGTTTCATTAAAGTAAGGTAAATGCAGTTATTTCTTCCCGAGGAGAGACCTGCATGACTTAACACTTTTTCACCTGAGTAACTAAATACTGTTACATAGAATATCTTCCAATAGGTATGGCAGTACCATGCTGCACGACCTACCTACAGTACAAACATGTAAATTCGATAGCATGTATTTATAGATCATATTAGGACGGTTTTCATCAAGTGAATTATATTCTTATTATTATCGTTATTACATGATGAGTTTAATCACGTTTCCGTCAATTGGCGATCCGCGCAGTGAAGCTAGTCGGCCAAGAAGCGCAATTAGGAATATCCTATCTTGACATCGGCTCTCCTCTGTCATATAGTATAGGTTGGCTCAGCGCACTACTAGTGGCAGGAAAAAGGCGCAAAGAATAGGAAAGGACTTTCGAGTGGACGGCCCCTTTCCTGGCCTTCCACACGAGAGAGACTAGAGGTGTCCCGCGTACGAGGTCAGCTATCTCGATCAATAGTCCACCTCATGGGACAGAAAAGGGTAAAAGTAGACTGAGAACCTACCTAACTTTATAAATTATGTGGTGTGCTCCAGAGCAATGCGTGGAGCTGACTGTGACACTGACCACCGGCTAGTTCACACTCAATTAAATCTGCGAGTCCGTCCACCTCAGCGCCGTCAACCTGTGCAGAGGAGGATGAAAGTGAGCAGCTTGCGGATAAATGCTGCGCGTTGCGATTTCCAGAGAGCAATAGCAGGCCTCCGGGCTGCGACGGTGACCTGACTGAGTCCTGGTGTGCGGCAGCGCAGTCTCTTCTGGCCTGTGCGGAGAAAACTCCGGGAGTCGAGCGTCGCCGACATCAAGATTGGTTTGACGACCAGGCACTGGAAATTCATAAATTGCTGGATGAGAAAAAACAAGGTACTGGCTTCATCCTTGCGGAAAATTTAGCCTGTGGTGTAGGAATGGTTTGCTGTCCTCAGAGCTTGGCTGCAGAGAGAGCTGAGGCAAATGAACGAAGACTGGTGGCGGAGAAAGGCACAAGAAATGCAAATATATGCGGACGCGAGCGATGCTGAACACATTTATGAAGCAGCGAGGGCTGTGTACGGACCAAAAAGCTGTTCTATAAACCCAGTACGGAGTGCAGATGTCAAAGAGCTGCTTGCCTCTAAGCAAGGTGTGCTTCAAAGATGGAGTGATCATTACAAGACGCTCCTAAATACAATGCATCCTTTCAGTGAGCATTTTTTGGATATTGTTCCTGAAATAACGGCAGCAGTGCGTAGCCTGAAAGATGGAAAGGCCGTTGGCCCTGATAGCCTCCTAGGAGAGCTGTTCAAGTATGGTGGGGAGCCTCTCTTCTGTAGCTTCTGCACTCTTTTGCTCTTGAGGCATGACGTGTCGGCGAGGTGCTGCAACAGTGGAAAGATGCCAATATTATATCCATATACAAAAATAAGGGCGATTCCACTAATTGTGGAAACATCAGAAGAATTTCCCTGCTCTCCATTGCCAGCAAGATTTTTGCGAAGGTACTGTTGATGAGATTAATAAGGAGTGTCTCAGACAATGTTGTTCCCGACTCCCAATGTGGATTTCGCAAAGACCGAAGTACGGTGGGCATGATATTTTGTGTACGCCAAATCCAGGAAAAAGAGAGAGCGCAGCATCAAGATCTGTATATGGTGTTCTTGGACCTTGCTAAGGCGTTTGACACGGTCAACCGTCCCCTGCTCTGGCAAGTACTCCGGAAGTTTGGATGTCCACCACGCTTTCTGTCATAGCTGAGAGCTGTTCATGACAAAGTGACGGCACGAGCGATTTTTGTTGGGGAAGTGTATGACAGTTTCCAGGTGGCTGTTGGTGTCAGACAGGGTTGCGTTCTGACACTAGTCACTTTTAACTTGTTCCTGGCGGTGACCAGCTTTGTTGTGGCTCAGCGGGTAGCGCCGCGAGACGGAGTTCAAATGAGGTACCGTCTCGATAGCAGTCTCTTCAATCTATGGCGCCTTCGTGCTCAAAGCAATGTATCCCATTTCTCTCTGTCTGTACTTCAGTATGCCGACGATATGGCATTGATGTCTCTCACGCGGGGCTGACTGCAACGCTCTCTGGATGCTGTTACTGCTACCTACGCTGATGCGGGCCTAGTAATAAACGCTGACAAAACTGAAGTCTTGTGCAGCCGGTTTGAGGCGGAGCGGTTGAGTTGTCACGCGATACTGTCGGTAACCGCCCACTCAAAGATGTAGAGGACTTTATCTACCTGGGATCAAACTTGTCGAGCTTGTGTCGAATGGACAATGATATCCAACGACGTATTGGTGAAGCAGGTGGTGCGTTTGGCCGGCTGTCTCAGAGGGTTTATCTTAATGCTGATATCTCCATCAGGACAGGGTTGCTGTCTACATGGCCGCTTGCGTCTCAACTCTGCTCTATGGTTCTGAAACTTGGGTTCTATACCGGAAGCAGCTGAAGCTGCTGGAAGCATTCCATCCTCGGTGCCTGATGCGCATACTATGTAGTTAGTTATAGTTAGGAAGTTTATGCCTCTGTTTCCGAGTAGGACGATATCACAGAGGAAAGAGCAAGGGACATATAGTATGTCAAGAGAAACGGGGAACCCATGCACGAAGGTGTTCCCACACAGGATCAACGCGCTTGGGAACAGCAAGCCGGGAAAGAAGAGGAAGAATAGAATAAAGCATGAGCAAGTAGGAGTATGAAATCGGGAAGGAAGCAAAGTGGGTACGAAAAAGAGCCGTCCCGAAGGCCTAAGTAATGGCTGAGGTAACCTACACGGGCCCCTGGGGTTGCCTGGTCCCATAGCACAGGATGGACGAACCTAAACTAGCCTAACCCTATGGCCCATCCTATGCCCCCTGAGGGTGATTATTATCATTATTATTATTAAATCACACCAGACTGGCGACGTGGGAACGGAGAAACTCCATGAGGTTAGCAAACCCCCACGCAACCAGCCCAGCGGGTGAAGAAAACAAAAGAACGAAAAAAACGATCCGAGATCACAGAATAGCTCTGTGTACAGATCGTTTAAGGCTGCCAATACCCGCACCAGCAAAGACAGAGCCATCAAGACCATTCCAAACATCCACACACGATGGAAAAAAAGAAGGGGAATACTGCCCCGTATGGCATCGTAACGGTTCCAAGGCAAATTCATGATGAGCACTTGTACGCCGAGTATACCTCACCCGAACAAATGGATCCGGAAGAAACTCAGACAGTGGATGACTGGGGCAGTTATAGGTTTTATACAAAAAACAGACCCCACCGACTCTGTGACGATGCGCCAGATCACAAGGCACGACACCATCCAGCATGAACGCACATCGACGAACCACTTTGTCAAGCAAACACATATGGCAATCGGCAGCAGAACCCGAGACTACAGAGCAGTACTCCAGAAGAGGAACTACAAAGCAAATAAAAAAGCGACGTGTCAATTCTACCGAGCCAAACACCCTCCAAGCACGCCTCATAAGACCTATTTTCTGTGATGCACGTGAGGCAACCGAACGAATGTGGGGCTCAAACGTCAACTTTGGATCAAAATTGACACCCAAGATTACCAAGTCATCAACCATAGGAAGTGATACACCATCCAGTATGAGTGCAGGAAAAGGAGGTGCCACAGTACGCGACCTGGACACGAGCATGATCTTAATCTTGCCCGCATTTAGCCTCATCCCCCGCCTAGAACACCAAAAATTCTAGGATTGCACATACTGGGACTGAAGTGGTGGCAAAGGGTCTCACACAGAGTTCAGGCGGAGGGCGGGTGCTGATCCTCGGGAAGCAATTCTAATGCAGCGGAACCTTCGCTGGACTGGATACGTTGTTCGGATGCCTCCGGATCGCCAGCCATGTTGTGTGCTGTACGGGGAACTGCGGCAGGGTTGGCGCACGGTGGGAGGATAAAGGAAGCGCTGCAAGGATATCACGAAGGGCAATATGAAGAGTTTTGGTGTGGATCCTTCTAGGTTGGAGGAGCTTTCAGGCGAGTGGAAGCTCTGGAGGAGCACATGCTCTGACGGCCAGAGAGTCTTCATTGATAGCTACAACGCTGCCGCTGAGGCTCGGCGTGAACCCCGCTACATGCGAGGTGGCGGGCAACAGCAGGATGAGGGGCATGTCTGCCATGTGTGTGGTCGTCGCTGCGGTTCTAGGATTGGCTTGTATAGTCACTCCCGAACACATCAGATCGAATCAGACTGGTCTGACGCCTGGAGAAACGTCATCGTCGGTTGCTGGCAGACTTCCATATGCAAATAAGGCAGCAAGTGTCGCAAGCAGCATTTCTGGGTTTGTTGGGATATTTATATGTGTTACGTGTAAGTGTGTACGTGCAATAATTTGAGTGTTCACGTAAAATATACAACAATGCTAATTAACTGGACAGGGGTTATGAATGGGACACTAATTGACGCTGCAATGATCTGCGTTGATACGTCACACAAAAGGGATGCTCAATTGGATTAGAATGACTAACTCAGTTGCCCGGTCAAAACTTCGGCAATTAATTGCAGCTCTAACTAACCGCCTATAAATTTTTACTAAGTGTACAAGGAAGGGAAATTTAGTACTAAATTGAAGACAGCATAATGAAGAACATCAGCAGCATGGAATGTGTTACAGTGTGTGTGTGTGTGAAGCGGGAGCCTTCACAAATCTAAATGCAAGGCGAGTCAGAAAGAATGAACAAGACAAATTGGACACATATATATAATCTTAATATTTATGGCATGCACAGCATTAGAACACGGTATCTCACCTTTGGTATCATTCGGAAAACGCGCCGTGTTTACCGCGATAATATGCTGTGGGGGAAAGCACCACTGTGAAGGTTTATTATTTATTCTATAGCAAACACGTTGATTCCGTAGCCTACGCTACGACACGATTAACATGATGCGTAGCAAGAAAATAAGTCGGACACAAGACAGGCGTACTATGAAATTTACTTAACGTCTAAGTTTCTGAGAAGACCTAGCGCTTGACATAAAGCGGTACACGTCCTGGCTGTTAACACTATCACACACATAAACCTGTGTTATACATGATGGAGTTGCATAACATATTAGGACGATAGCATCATTGACAGACTAGAATGGAGACAATCTCTCTAGGGAGTTCCGGTTGTTTTTCGCTCCACTCTTGGCTACGCTGGCTGTTGGCAGTTGATTCCAGTTCACAGAGTAGATTACGGCTGTAGCATTCTCTGTCCAACTCATCAGTTAAATTGTTTTTGCCCTCTGTTGAGAGATAGAAATACCCCCCATTACTTACTATTTTGCGCATCTGCCTTATGCTGCAATATTTGACAAATTCAATTTTAATGCATCAATTTTTTCATGATATGAACTCATCACTTGAAAAACATCAGTATTTAGTTGACAGTTACGTTACAAAATATGAATTTCAATGTTCAACATGGTCAATGATGCTCGCGTCTGAGATTCACTAACCCCAAACAGCGACGTTTTACATCCAACTATCACTGCTCCCTCTCCTTTGGTACTCAATAACAAAATTGAGCGACGTACTTTCGCTCCAACTTCAGTACCCAATTAAATACCTTTGCATAAATAAAGAAACGAAACTTCTAGTATAAGCTTCTCAGCAATTTCTCGATGTGATCGTCGCGAAATAATTAAAGCACTGGCTATCAATTGCCAGACCATGAATGCACTAGGCTGTGATTAACAAATCTTTTGCAACAATAATCAAAATTTCGCACACGACTATGCTTTTTGCAGGGATCTTAACACTCGCGGCGGAGTGCTGAGCCACACCCGAACGCCGTTCTATGCTCTGTTAAACTGAACCACCCCCGTACTTCGGTTCAAACTTTAGTCTCTTTCCCGTATAGCTCATCTTCATTGGCCGGCTGACGGCTCCAGAGAACCAATACCCGCTGGTCTTTATTTCCTCGTCAATTTCTTTCACTGTTATTGGCTGTTTCATCTTTGAGTCCACATGGACATTTCCTCTCGCGCCTTGAAGTAACATTATCTTGCTCCGTTAGAAGCAATAAATTTTTGGAGACATGCGAAGTGGCCTGGTTTATTGCCCACTGCCCTATCGGCTAGAATTTCGCTGCGGTGCACGAGGACATCCTGTTCGCGTCGGTCCACTGCGCGCCCTATGGTTCCCTCCTATAAGCCAGTGCTAAACATAAGCTTTTTCTTCAAAACAACCCCTATCCAATGAATGTTTCCCAGAAAGCTAAAGAAATTTCCCAGAAAGCTAAAAAAGAATAATCCTGTATATTAATAATTAGTCTAGTTAATTACCTTAATTTTTGTGATATCCTAGCATTTTCGCGCATTTTGATATTTATTTAAATTGATTACGTTTGATTTTCCCACATCCTTATGATAGCGTAACAGGTTACCGGTGCTACACCGGTAACCCAGCCAGTCGCAACTCGTGTCGCAATCATTGCTCAAATGACGACAGCGACACGGGTTACGGTGATGCAGGTGACCGAGCACAAACATGTTTTGAATAAGAGGAGCACTAGATTCATTTTAAAAAGCTACAAATAAACTCCGTACACCAGAATAAGTAAAGCAGATCAGTAAAAGGTAAAGTCAACTTTGACTGTACCCTCCCTAGGAAACCCACATGCACTGGTTCGTGCCTCAGATATAGGCCAATTGGCCCCAGAGGAGTAAGTAGAGCCGCAGCTGATCACGGGTCGCTAAGAACTATGGCGCCGAAACGAAAGGTTCAACAACCCGAGCCCCCCCTCCCATTCCTGGTCAGGCAGGTGCCCCCACCCAGCTTCCGCATACCAAACAATTGCCGACTCAGAGCGCCGGACGCGACAAAGATCCCGTGACAGGCTTGTCGCTTGAACTCGCCACCTTGAGCACATGAGTCAGGCGCGCATAGCATGGTGCTGTTGCGGGTACAAGTTTCTTGAAACTTGTATTGACAAAAGTTCAATTATATCGGAATCTCGATGTCGTTGAGCTTGCTCCGCTTGTCGCTAGATGGTGCTCCTACAACCACTTTTCGGGTTACGGTGACCCTTTTTCGGGTCGGGGTAGCCCGGATTTGGCGTGACTGCGACACACCGCTGCTAACACGCCTTATGCCGAGGCCACATAAGCAGCTGAAAGCGAGGATGAGCGACTCACTCGTCGGTTTGACTCATATTTAAATTCGGCACCATAGATACGGGGGCATGAACGGTATGCGAGCTGCCCATCCTGACATCACGTTGTTCCTATGGAAGTCCAGGGTGGCGCCGGTATAACAATCCCTGTAAAGTTCGCAAAGATCCTTACATGACATTTGAGTAATCTTGGTGACAAAGAATTCGACAAACAGACAGACAAACACGAAAAAAACATAGCATCCTTGACGAAGCTAATGGAGAGAACATGTACTAATTGAACAATTAACAATTATCAATAGGTAATTGCAGTGGAGATTGGTGGAAACTTTCGCAGCACCGGAGGCATGATCTAGGCCGATACGGTGCACTAATTGAACTTCTTATTAGAAGTGAAGACCTATTTACACTTCATAAGCAGTTCACAGTGCTCTTCACAAAAATATATGTAAACATATCATCGTATCTTTTCGACTTTATTCGTTCAATCTCCCACTCTTGACTGGCCAACTACTATACTGTAGGCTGCATCCATGCACAAAACACGGTAAAATGGTTGTCGTTGAGTACCTTTACCTTTGATACCTTTGATGATTCTTCGGACGAGGTCCAGGTGACATTATGCACGCCACCTATCTTGTGCAGAAGTGACGCTGCAGTCCGTGACCAGCCGGGTGGCTAACAGCGAGTTATCCCCACGGTTCACGTAGCCGCTTACAGCAGGTTTATCTGGCACTTTCAGTAAGCATCCGTCCAGTAAGTTTTTAAATTTTGCAGTCTCTGTACCGGTGACATTTCGAACGTGACGTGGCATTTTGTTGAATAATGTCGCCCCTCGGACCACGAAACTATTAGAATACTTTGTGGCTATCGCATCACCACCAGTTTTGATCGGAATTCGCACTTTACAAATACGACCAATACGGTCTGAGTGTCTGGTCTAGATTCGCCCATTAACGTTGACGGTCTGAGTGTCTGGTCTAGATTCGCCCACTGACGTTGAAATTCCTTCTAGAATTTTCCAAGTATATATGATCGTTGGGCACTCGACTCTCCTTTGAATTGAGTACATTTGAAGTTGAGCCAGTCATTCGTGATAGCCTAGTTGAAATCTTTCATGTCCCGGATTTTGGCAGTGAACGATGTCTTGATAGCCTCGAGGTGCTTCAAGTCTTTCCTTATACTTGGCATCCAAAGAGGTGAACAGTATTCAATGCTTGGCAGTATCAGTTTTCCATCAGGTGAGCATTGTGTCTGCCTCTCGTGAAGAGAAAGTTCGAAGCACTCATCCGCTCCACTTATTATTATTCAAATTTCACGCACGGGCCACAGCGGACAGGTAACACGAACCACATAAAGCACATTGCAAGACCATGAAGCCCGAAACACAGCTAAAGGAAACCAAACAAAAAGCCATTAACAGCTGTCTTAAACGCCTGCAGGCCAACACGACCGCAAGCCGATGCTGGCAAAGAATTCCAAACCCCAGCAGACCAGGGCATGAAGCACCGACCGAATTGATGAGTTTGACATCTAACCTCCTCCAACGTGAAAGTGTGCGCGCCGACCGAAGCAAGTGTTTTACTCCTAATCACCTCAAGTGCAGGGACAGACGACTAGAACCAATACCTCTCATTGTTGAACACCTCATCAAACATAGAATTCGGCAATTCTTCTCCTATTCGACATGTTCACCAAATCATTAGCCGCGCACAGCCTACAGGCTGAACTAAGAAGTCATCCAACAGACGCAAGTGACTATAAGCAGCTGACACCCAGGCCGGTGAGCAATACTCCAACACAGGTAGCAAAGAAGCATAAAAGCATCTGTGGACAACCCCACTGTCACCAAACACAGAATTCACCTCACGCAAAAGCCCAATCTTACTGGAAGCACGTGACACCAGTCGCCTTATATGCGGCTCAAAGGTAAGCTTCTCATCAAAGACAACACCAAGAATCTCCAAGGAGCCAGACTTCTGAAGCAAGGTGTCGGCTATCTCCAAATGTGGCTGCTGCGGCACAAAGGTTCGAGATCGACTGACAATCATCGACTTGGTCTAACTGACATTCAGCTTCATACTCCAAGCCGAACACCAGGCACTAATGCGAGACAAATCCCTATTCAGAGACTGAGCGACAGCATTACACATGTGTAGTGTAGGTACCACTGCTATCAAAGTGGAATCATCGGCATAGTTGATCATTGTGTTTTCCAGCGAAGAGAACATATCCCTAGTATACAGAACGAACAACAGCGGGCCAAGTACGCTACCCTGAGGGACACCAGACTCCACCGCGACAGGGGTGCTTAAGACGCCGTCAACAGACACACTCTGCGTTCGCTCAGAAACAAAATCGCGAATGATTGACAGAACCCTACCACCCACACCATAAGACTCGAGCTTGTAGAATAATCCCTTGTGGTTGACCCTGTCGAACGCCGCGCTAAAGTCCAACTGTACAAGGCGCCCCTCAGACCCACAATCTAGCGCAGACTGTAAATGGTGTGGCAACGACAACAATGCGTTCCAACAACCGAAACCAGTTCTGTATGCAAACTTACCGGCAGGCAGCAAACCCGTAACCTCAGCAAAACGGCCAAGCTTATAAGCTATCATCTTCTCGAACACCTTGGACAAAATGGGCGTCAGCGTAATGGGTCGGTAGTTGGCTACATGGGGCGACACTGGACCTTCGGGAATAGGAGTAATATTCCCAGTACGCCAACAACGGGGAAAATTTCCTAGCCCTATCAGGCACCGGAAGATCACTGCTAGCTTAGGGGCAAGAACGCCATCAAACTGCTTATAAAACAGAGGAAACATGAACACCGGGTTCACACCTCCATAAGGATCAAGGCCCCTAAGCAGCACCTAGATTATAGCAGATCTGAACGCTACAGAAGGTAAACGAGGTTCAGGGTGACATTCATGGGGTAAGGACAACGCGTCTCTGCTCTGCTTTCCGTCAAAGTGAGCCGACAAGAGCTCTGCCCTAGCCAAAGGATCAGCAATGATAACCCCACCGACCCCAACAAGAGGCGGCAACGAAGGTTCGGCCTCAAAAACTGAACCTTTTAGCTCACTCCACCAGCGATGTGGATGGTCAATACTCAACAACGACTCCCTGGAACGCTGCCTCTGACGATGCTGTGCCCTCTCATAAACACGCTTAGCCTCGGCCCTACAATCAACATAGGTCAGCCACAGCGTGCGGTCACGCGAACGCCGCCATGCCCGATAAGCCGCTTGTTTAGCTTCGAAAGCTAACCGACACTGGTCGTCAAACCATGGTGTGTCCCTAGACCTCACAAAATAGTCCGCTTCGGGACAAACCTTTCTAAAATAGACACAGTCAACTCATTGAGCACAGAGATAAGATCGTCACTGCAGATAATCTGGTGCCAAGGTTGTTACGGGGCAGATTTATAAATATATGCGACTATGTATAATTAAATAATGTTGATAAAATACATGAATGATCAATAAAAAGATGTAGTGTATAAATCTAATTGATGGTGAATCCTTGGTTGATAATATTAATGAATCAGACGAATGCTGAATGTTCGAACCTTGTGAAAGAATGATTAGGATTAATCCGGTAAATATTCTCGTGAACAATCCAGTTGATTGTTCTCTCTCAAATACTTGACCGCACATTAGCAGATAATAATGACTACAGATATGAAATGAGATACATAGCACATGACACAATTGTGCCTACTAATTATAAAAATGCGCACAAATTGAACATATCCCCAAAGAGCGAGCCATTCTCCACCCTACCTAGGATAATATACTTGGCGATTTGGATTCTTCAGCCTGCAAGAAGGTTCAAAGAAAACACACAGTTAGATCGTTCAATATACTGGGAAAATAGACATGGGAATTTTGTACAAATGACGAGTTCGCCAAAAACACATTAATGAAATAAAATAACGGTTGACATATAACTCTGCTAGTTATTGATTCGCCAAACTTACCGGCCAAATACTGATGTTACGCACATTATCCGGTTATTGCAAATGGAAACACAGGATTGTAAGGATCTCTTCGGAAGGAATGCCTAGTAAAGGGTTATGAGCTGCACAATTACTATACAAATGAATGTTGCATTTGCGCAAGACATATTACACCGAAATTTGTGAGAAACATTATCAAAAGCCAAACATTAAACCAGGTGGCAAACACGATGTGTTCTGCCGCCGGAGATATAAAATACGTGTAAACACACATGTCATGAAATCGAATTGCGAGTTGAAAGAACCACCGGGAAAAAGACCGCACTGGCTAAACTCTTCCTCGTTATTCCAAATAATACATTCTGTTGACCGCTGTGTTTACGATCGGACAAAATAAAGGACACAATGTTGGTCTTATGTTTAAAAAGAATAACCCGCATGAATAAAATATAGCTTATGTATCTAATGAGTTGTTGGTTTACTCAGGCACAAATCCTACTGTGATCATCAATATCTATATCAAGTAAATCTAACATTTTTCGCTATTCCGTTTTTTAGGGGCTTTACTAATCAACCATATTATGCTACATATATATACACTTATAACACTTAAGGCAATTCACCGCAAGAGAAACCTTTTTCCATTGGTTTTCTCTGCCCAAATTTACAAATGCAAAGAACACCATTTAAGCTGGCTAATATCACCAATTACACTCTCCTTCGTGAATATTTCGTGAATATTACCCTACATGGTAGAAACACACAGAGCACAAATGCTCACTGTGGAAGTAAAGAAAACTTCTCTGGGGCAACGCTGAACCGACAGGTTTTCTATGCTTCGGATCTACTTAGGAAGTGATGACGCTGCACATCAGACATTTTGACACTCGCGCTGCAACAGGAAACTTCCGCCAAAGTTGACGCACTGCTGTTCTTCGAGGGCCCAAAATTAGGATTCTTGAGCCACAACATATACAAGACCACAATTCTTCACGCACTGGGGGATAATATCAAGTGTGTGCGACTTCTAAGGACAATCACTATAATAGTTTGTGATATCAGGCACTGGCCTTTGGCTGCCAACAATTTTCACCGCTAAAGACTCGTTGAGACTCAAAATATAGTTTTCAGCTAAGCAAAGGTGAGAGCAATCACAACTGGAGCGCAAGAATCATCGACTGAATAGACTAAATATAGTTCTCAATTTAAAGAAGATGACGGTAAGTACAACTGGGCACTGATAAGGGACAATATGGTTGCACAAAATCGTTGGTGGTTGAGACTAAAGTGTAGTTCTTAATTACGGGTGTTGACGGCGAGCACAACTGGCACTGACAAGGCGCAACGTTCAAACTCAATGATGAAAATGAAACAGATCAGCAAGAAATCGTCGATATTGGGTAGCTATAGCACACTGTTTTATGATGTACGAAGATCGTTCGTGCAAGCCAGCAAACCCTCACTTCATATCACTTCGCAGCAAACACAGGAATTTCCATATGACGGTGAAATACTGCGAATCGTATGGCGCTGGGTTGCAGAATGTTATGGATGTGCTATCATGCACGGGTTAATCACACCGCAAAATAAGCGCTGATCACTTGAGATCGTATCAAAGGGTTGGTATCCGACTCAATACGGCAGAGGCCGGCAGTAAAAGATTGCCAAGCAGGCATTCCGCGACGGGGAGAGCCGCGAACAACAGGGCTCTCGCACGAACCTCTACTTCGGGACTAACTCTTAATTTTTCTATCCCTACCAAGAACCTCCCCATTTATTCTAAATCTTGAAAATCACGAGCCACCCAACTAATAATCTACCAATGACTTTCCCGAAAGTAACCTTGGGCTAAAATTCAACGCCTCCAGTCCAATTTCGATATTTTTAATTGGCCGAGGGACCCTCGAAACATTCCTCCCCGAGTCTACTGGAACCACTGAGAGTTCTTACATCATTGGGTGTGTTCGTCTTCCCCAACAAACATTGACTGTCCTACACAACCTTCTCTGCTTACATCAAGTGACGTGCCTTAAAATTTATAGACCTCAGCCTAACGGTTCCTCTAACACTTGAAATTTTCCGTGGTCCTTACCCTCGTGTCTCTTTTGAAGAGGCTCTGAGATTCTCACAGTTTGGTGTTTGTGAATTTTCTTCAATATTATTTTTTTTGCCTCTAACATATACATATGCATACACACATATAAAAAAGCTACCTATACATATATATGCGAGGAAAACTGTTTCATAACAAGGTAACGCCCTTACTGCTCCAGTAATAGCCTCCCAGTTAGCCCTGCTCTTAACAGACACCACTCTCCTAGTGTCTACCGCAGGAACCCTCTGATTCAGGTCCAGGGACGTAACAAGGTGCGAGTGGTCAGTAGTACCAATAGGGGGGCCAACTGACACGGTCATCAAGTCCGGGACATCAGTTATAACAAGGCCGAGACAGTTACCAGCATCATGCGTGGGCCCACGAACTAGCTGCACACAACTAGACAAGGTACAAAAGTCCAACGCAGCCACACCATGACCATCAGTCGGTGACACAGATCCCAACCAGTCCCTGTGGTGTGCATTGACATCTCCCACAAAAACAAACACTGATTTAGGATCCGTACTCTGGATCGAGGCCATCGCCGTCAGCAAACAGTCATACAGAGAATCGTCAGTTGTGGGGCTCCGATATCTGGAGAATAAATAAAAATTATTCTGACGGCCACACACCCTCACAACGACGAACTCATGACAAGCACATTCATGCACTGCTTGCCGGTACGCGTAGAAACCCCTCCGGACATAGACGGCCATGCCCCGGAATCCAGGCCCCAAGAACGATGCCTTGTGGTACTCTACTGAGTACCGGCTGTCGTTTGGACACTTTATAATTTATAATTACACTTTGGGTTCGGTTTGTCAGGAATATTTCGATCGATCCAAGACATTTTCTTCGGATGCCCATGTTGAAGAGTTTGAGTAGCAGCAATCCATGGTCTACTTTATCGAATGCTTTGGCAAAATCTAAATATTTTACGTCCACACTTTTACCTAGGCATAGTAGCTTGAGAATAGTCATAATGCTCAAGCATCTGCGAAGTGGTTGAACGTTAATGGCGAAAATCATGTTGATTTAATGTAAGCAGGTTATTGCTATCTAAATAATGTACTAGGTGTTTTTCTAAATACCCTTTCAAACGTCTTCACTACGTGGCTGGTCAGGGAGACAGGTCTATATGTAGTTGGCTGGATCCATGTTATATCCAGCCTTGGGAATAGGTGAAATAATCGCGTGCTCGTAGGTGAGGGGAATGGCTCAATCATCCATTGATTTTCGCCACATGAGGTATAGAGGGTAGGAGAGAGCTAGCACATCTTAAGGATTTTTGCAGGCACATCATCTGGTCCCGCTGCACTGTTGCCGCTAAGTTCACCAATGGCTAGTTCATGATTAGTTTTCTGAACTTGAAGTCCGTTAGGTAGTTTGTAGTTAAATAAATTCTTGGGATATCAGGATTTTGAATTTTGTGACTAAAGACTTTTTGATGTTTACGGCTTAGTTTTTCGCTCATTTCCTGTTCTTCCTCAACAATAGATCCTGTATCATTCACCACTGGCCCGATTTTCGATTCTGAACTAGAGGAACTAGAGCACTCTGAGAGCGCATACCTCATGGCAACGGTAACAGAAGATTCAAATTGGCTCTGAAACCATAATTTTCTTTATATAGACTCCAAAATGTAATCATTTGTGCCTTTTGATAGTAATAACAGCTTGTGCAGTTCAATGTTTGAAAATCTGTCCATAACTTTTTGAGTTATACTGCTAACAAACATTATGACAAACATGAGTCAAATATGCAAACGAGCGAGCCGATCTGCACAAAAATTTAATCATTTACGTTTTTCAACATTACTAATAACCCCTATAAATTTCATAAAGATCCATTCATTATTTTTTGAGTTATTGTGCTAACAAGCATTAAAGTAAAAACAGAGACAAACGAACGAACCGACGGATCATTACCAAAATTTGGTCATTTACTTTTTGTAATATCCCTAATAACTCATGTTAATTTCATCAAAATCCATTCATAACTTTTTGAGTTATGGCATTGAGAAAAATGGGGCAGACAAACAAACGGATGGACATATCTTCACCAAAAGTTAACCATCTGTTCCTCCTAACATACCTCCTAACATACCCTGTAAATTTCATCCAAATCTGTTCTCAACTTTTTGAGTTATCTTGGTGACAGACATATGGACAAACGGACAGACAAACACGACGGAAACATAACCTCCTTGACGGAGGTAATAATGTGACGCACAGGCAAAAAAATATTTGCTGATGCTTTTTATTTTTTTCTTTATTATCTTTATTTTCTTTTCTTTTTCCTGTTTTTATTCATCGTGTAATCTTGCAAGCTGACGTTCTTTCTCATCTAGCTTCTTTTTACACTCGGATTTGCGTTGTTGTAACTTCGTTGATTGCTGGCATTTGATAAGCTTTGCTCGTTTCTTACGTAGTCCTGTACGGAATTTGTGGTGTCGACTTTTATTAGTTTTTTTTTTTTTTGCCGGGGTAAGGCACTTCATGCACTTTTCCATTAATATGCTTTCAAATATCTCATTGATGCTTTCATTTTCTATTGAGTTATTTAGAAGTACGTCCCAGCTTGTTGACTGCAGTTCTGCATTCAAGCCGTCCTAATTTATTCCTTTATCGTGTGCGTTCAAGTCCCGTAGACTGTAGATGGAGATTATTTGCAGATTTTTCTGCGGTGTATGGGAATCGCGTTCGCTAAGCTGAACCGCTAATTCAACAAGCTTATGGTCAGATAATGTTGTATCCTGAATTTCAATATTCTTAATCAATTGTGCGTTTTTCTACGAAGAAAAGGTATAAGACATTTTCATTTCTAGTAGATGAAGAGATCATTTGGGTCAGTGAAAATTCTTCTATTATGTGCACAAGAGAGAGAGCCTGATCTTTTTCATTTCTAGTGGCCGATGATGTTCTGGATAGTACGAAGCTTCCAGTTTCATCTGGTAAGTCTGTCGTTAGCCATTTTAAGAAGGGGAAGTTGAAATCACCGGTTTTATACGATTGATACTTACTCTGAACTTCTGTGCAATGTCTGTTGATTATTTGGGACATTTCGGCAAATTTTTCGGTGGTACATTTTGGCTTTCGATAGCACACCACGCACATCAATCTAAGTTTTTCAATATTGAAAACAATACAATCACTCATTCCATTAGAAAATATCTGCTTTGTAAGCGAAACAAGGTGATCGCTTACGCATAATGGAACACCACTACACCTTCTACAGAGCTGATCAATTGAGGTACTAGATACTTTTTTTGTATCTAAATGCTGTATCTAGATACATTTCAAATGTTGTATCTAAATCTAGTTTCTAGATACTTTTTGCCTGTATTTAGATACAAGTATCTAGATACTTTTTAGATAATTTTAAATTAAACCTATTATTATACATGAAATATTGTAAATACAATAATATTCAGGTTCATAAAATAATGTTAAAGCCGATAACTAAGCGAACAAAAGATGGCAACCCTGTACATGTTCTGTCACGTTGGCTCAATATTCTATTAATTTTTTAGAAGCCTTCTTTTATTTTGTTTATGAAAGATTTGCTTGGAATATACCTATTGACTACGAAACTTCAATGACATTGCCCATTTCTTTTAGAGACTTGATATTTTATCACAAACAAATGTGATCGACTATTTAGCCTCTGTGCCGGAAGTTAATGTGCAACAGTCATTATTATTCTAATCACTAATCTACTATACAACAGTATTATAAAGGAACAGAATTGTATCCACCTGAATTACATGATTTTTATCCATATGAACTAGTAAAACTATTAAATTCAGTTGTAAAAATGAAAGTATCTAGAATTGTATCTATAGATACTTTTAAGTATCTAGTATCTGTATATAGATACATTCGTAAAGTTGTATCTGTATCTAGATACATTTTAAGGGTGTATCTAGTATCTAGATATATTTTTGAGTATCTATGCCCAACTCTGACCTTCTATCTATGCGGTAACAGGCCTCGTATGTTTATAACGTGGATTTTGCAAGGTGTTTAATCTTTATTTGATTTTAGTTCCTGGTGTTCATTATGTTTTTGGCTGTTTGCGTTTTCAGTTGATGAGCTGTTCCAGGATGCTACCTCCATAGTTATGTAGGATTTTCTACTCTTGGTGGAATCCAAGGTGCTCTTGGCCCTCCATGCTGCACTTTTTCTATGTAAGTCTCCATGGACGAGTGTTTTTCGAACAGCGTTCGTAAAAAATTTTGCACGTTTTGCAAATCTCTCCTCACACCTTGATTGTAAGCACTCTTATCACGGTCATTCGTGGTAATATCTCTTTCCACATTGTACTGGTAGTTATTTTCTCCGAACTTGTGAGTTTGTATGCGATTTGAGTTTTGCCATGGTCTCACTGAATTTTCCCCTCGTTCAGCTTGGGTGTGCCTACGCTGGGCAGTGAGAGCCACTTGAATGGTTCCTTTCAGTTGTATTTCAGGACATGTGGTATCAAAACACGTGCCATTTCTGAATGATTCTTGGCACAACCAGGAATGGAAGAAATTGCATTTTCATTTTAGGCTGCACCCTTGTCTGCCATATTTTATGAACCTAGGGCACCTCTTTGGGTGAAAAAAAAATTGCATCCTTTGCCTGAAATTCCATATTTACATTGGTTTTTGGCATAGTACTTGCATATTCTTGGTTTCTTTTCGTTTTTGGATATCCAGTCCTGGTTTTCGGCATAGTACTTGCAGATTCTTGGTTTCTTTTCGTTTTTGGATATCCAGTGCCCTCCAGAGCTACCTCTTTTCTTCACAGTGTTCTGTGCTATTTCATAACTGATTTCTTTCACATCATGATCGCCGGTTTCCGCATATTTTTGCAGTGGTTCTTCTCCTGCCGTTTTCGGGCTTTCACCCACTGATTCTTTTGTATCAGATGCTACGTATTTTTGGCTTTGCATTGAAACTTGTTAGCATCTTTCACAATTCCACATGAAGCTTTTGGGAAATCTTTTAAACATGTCTATCATGCCTGGAGGTAACTTCGCACAAGGAGCATAGAAAAGAAATTCACATTTTGTGCACGCAACTTTCGGTGTAGTATTTGTAGTAGGTTCTCTACACCAGGTACACACCCAATGTTGCTTCTCAAAGGATCTTTCATTAACTGAGCACCCATGCCCAGACGAGCACGCTGACGCGTGGTACTTTCCGCTCTTGTTCAGAGCAAGACACAACGCATGAAAGTCATTCTCATCACACAGGACACACTGAATCATTTTACTTTGCTTTTATATCAGACACAAGGTACACTCATTTAAACCACGAGTTTCTTGTGGCTCACAAACTTTATCCAAGTCATTAGTTGAATTCAGTATCACTGGCTTAAACTGTGTTTTATTGTGACCTTTTTTATCGCCTCTCATAACTGAATTCTACGCTTCACCTAGTCAGTGAGCAACGGTGTGGTCACTGGTCCCGCTAGTCACACGGTAGAGTTTATGGCCAGGCTGGCACAGTGCACAATACTTAATTAGTTTATTGCTTTCGAGAAAAATCTATTGCTTTCTGATTTTATGTACTCTAGCGGAGCACTGTTCACGTTACAACCGATCGCCACTGAGGGTAACTGGTACAGGAAGTTTGATCAATAACTGTTCCTATGACTTCTCTCGCGGCAAGAATATAACACTGCTTATATTTTTCGTTAGGATTAAGAACTCAACCTACGAAGACCTGAGGTCCAACCAGTATATTTTTCGACAAGTCATTGTGACGTAATTTGGTAACATACTATTACGGCTAAGTTTTATTTTAGTCCCAATGAGAACTCCGTTACACTCTTTACTTTTTGATGCAAGCGGTCCATTGTTTATGCTGCATATGTTGTGTTGTGATCGACGTGTTGTAATTTTACGTTTCAAAAAATGGACCAGTTCCCACTTTTAGCGTACCTTGGGAACGACATCATTGAAGATTGAGAACCATCAATACATAAGGTTTATATTCAATGATGCGCATTAGCTTTGAAGATTAGGAGCGTAGGGCAACATAAGTAATCTTCCAGAGGAAGCAAGGTATAGGGCACACAAACGTCCTCACACAGGACCAAAGTGTATGGAAAAAGAAAGTCTGGAAATAAGAGAAAAAACAGGGGGCAGTAACAACATGGCGAGTACGGAAGCAGAAGGAAGCAGAATGGGCACGCAAGAAAGACGTCCCGAATGCCTAGCTAGGGCTAAGGTAACTTATAGGGCTCCCTGGTTGAAGGCGCTGCTTCTAAAAAAGGTTAAGTCAACTTTGACTGTACCTTTCACTGGAAACCCACACGCAATGGTTCTTGCTGCAGATATAGGCCAACTGGTCCCAGAGAAGTAAGCAAACTGCAGCTAACCACGGGTCACCAAGAACTATGGTACAAAACGGAAGGTTCAACGCCCCGCACCCTCTTCTCTAAAATAAGTGCCCCCAAGGAAGCTGTGCAGACCAAACAAGTTTGCTGACTCAGCGCTCCGGGTGCCTCAAAGATCAATCACCAGGCTTGGAGCTCGGTCTCGGCACCTTCAGCACAACTCTGCTGCACGCAAGGCCTGCTGCTTCCGTCGGTATAGCATAGGATGGATGAATTTAACTAAACCAACCATGCTGCTCATCCTACATGCCTCTGAGGAGCATTATGGTCAGCAGTAAAAACTCGTAACGACCGTAAATGACCGAAAATACCTCATTTTGAACCATTTCTTTTTGGAAGAGTTGCCATCGACTCCTATAAAGCGCTTTAAAAACATTGCAAGAAGCAGCTATAATTCTGTGCAATGTATCTTGAAACACGAAACAATGTCACGAACTTGAATTACAAAATTTGAAATTTAGCTTGTCTTCTACCTTGAATACTTCTTTGATCACGCTTTATTCCCTTTGGAGGAAAATCGTGTTGTAGCCGTGATTACGTATGAATTACTATCAATACCACGGCAAAAACAGGTCACCAAACCGGAGAAAACACTCAGAGTAAACTGCATTGTGGCTTCAACGAAAAAAGCCTTAAAGCATAGCAATGAGACTGCGTTAATATGAAAAAACTAGAACACTCTGAGAGCGCATACCTCCACCAAGCGAGGCAACGGTAGCAAAAAATTCAAATTGGCTCTGAAACCATAATTTTCTTTGTATAGATTCTAAAATCTAATCATATGTGTCTTTCGATAGTAGTAACAGCTTGTGAAATTTTTTTGAAGACCCGTCAATAACTTTTTGAGTTATACTACTAGCAAACGTTATGACAAACATGAATCAAACATACAGACGAACGAGCCGATATGCACCAAAATTTAATAACTTATGTCTTTCAACATTACTAACAACTTCTATAAATTTCATAAAGATCCATTCAATATTTTTTTAGTTATTGCGCCAACAAGCATAAAATTAAAAACAGTGACAGACGAACGAACGAACTAACGGATCATTACCAAAACCTTAGTCATCTACTCTTTGTAACATGCCTAACTACTCATGATAATTACTTAAATATCCATCGATCACTTTTTGAGTTATGGCATTGAGAAAACTGAGGCAGACAAACAAACGGATAGACATATCTTCATCAAAAGTTAATCATCTGTTCCTCCTAACATAGCTAACAATCCCTGTAAATTTCGTCCAAATCGCTTCATAACTTTTTGAGTTATCTTAATGACAGACAGACAAAGATAAAGACAGGCAGACAAACAATGAGACAGACAAACACGAAGAAAACATAACCTCTTTTGCACAGGTGAAAATTCATACAATACTTACTTGAGGTTGGATGAGGCGCTCCGCCAACTTGGGCCATAGCCCCCCCCCCCCACTCCGCGTTGCTCTCACACAAATGATCCTCGGCTGAATTCACATATCGCTACATCTTCATTCCCCGATCAGTGCAACAGCAACGCCATGAATGGAATGTTGCCAGTCATTAATGGAGAAATTCGGTTGGGAGGCTGACAAACGAAAATTATAATGAACAGCTTCTTGTGTGCCTTGTTACAGTAGATTAAATTAGCGTTCTATACGCAGGCGATCTTAAGACTTCAAGGCTTAACTTGTCCGGAAGTTCAGACACTATAGCACTGACTTGCCACTTTGATCCATGTTCTAAGTATTTAAATAACCCGATTTCGTTACGACTGCTGAAATCTCCATTTTAGGGAACGACATAAAGTTTTTGGAAAGCTCTATGTATGTAATCGCTTAGAAGTCTACGCTTGAAGTTTGTTTTTATATTTGTATCTCTCGTGTCACGCTCTTAACGAAATAGATAGGCGAAAAAATAGGCTAGGTTGCAGATTTTGTAATTATGTTGCGTTTTCATGGTAATTGAGATGCACAAATTAGACCAGGTTGTAGAAGATGGCTAAAGTGGGACTTCTTCCGTATACTTGAGTGCACTTTTTGCTCGGCCAACGTTAAAATCCAAACAGCTTCTCTTAGTACTGTTACGGAGAATGGTGCTTATTACTTTCGCTATGCGTTGAAGCTGTATTATTTACTTTCAGTTTACGACGTATAAGCCACAATTTGAGTAGATGATCAACGAAATAAAGGAAAGGCTATTTTTCACAATGCAATAAACGCAGAATTGTTTTTCTGCTTGCTTACATTGACGAAGTACTTTACTCCTAAGCGCAAGAAAATTTCGATGTATTGAAGGTGTATCCTATATATATATATATACCGCATATATACTGTATACATATGATAAAGGATAGACAGCGACTACGGGCGATGTTTCAGTTCTTGCTAATATAAACTTTACTTTCTGCGCGTCATATACGGAAGGAGGGTTGAAACAGAGAGCACTCGTCTCTCACGACAATATGAGTTGGCTCTTATCCTTCAGTAACATATTAGTGACGACTGACAAAAGTACAGTATAATCAATAAAGAAGGATCATCACAAATTCGTTACTCTTATTTTTCACAGCGCGGGCACTCTAGTAGTGATACGAGATGATTGCTCTTTGTTTCTACTCACCTGAGCAACACACTCTTCCCTTCCTTTAGATGACATCCGAAAAAAAAATCAATTTCTGTTAGCCAGCAGTGAAGCACCATTGAAATTCCCCGCCGCGTATCTTGTACACCCCATGATAGAACTTCACTGCATCGAAATTTTGGCTCTCAAGCGACAACTACTTCGTCAAAGGAAGAAACCAAGCTGGAAAAAATAATTTCTACATGACTGCACTGCTTCTTCTTTGTTTCGTTGATCAACTACTCAACTTGTACTTCGCGAACTGAGAGTTTTGATGTTTGGAGAAAGTAATAAAGTCAGACTCCATGCTAGCGTTAAGAGAAGCTGTAAATATCTTCACTGCCTCGATTTCAACTTTGGCTGACCAAGACGTGCATTAAAAAACAAAGACAAAAATTCTAACAGTGGCCATCTTCTGCAACCTGGTCTAATTTTCACTTACCAATCTTCATCAAAGCGCAACAAAATAATATAATCTCTAATCTGCAACCTGGCCTATTTTCTGCCAGTAGATTTCAGTTAGAGCATGATACGAAGCATATAAATGTATAAACTCATAAACACACAATGGTGTTTATTATATGGTTTGGTCATTGCTATGGGTTCATTCACCTCAGTCACCCTTTTCACTTTCACGGCGGTGATCCCAAGCTGCGGCTTTGTTTCGCATCTCTCTAAGTAGCAATAAAATCGTAAAAAAGCGTCAGTAGCAATGGCTGCCAATGATTCGTTACCGCAGCGACATCCTCAGAACTGGTTTGTGAAGCCAAACCAGTCTGCCACTGGTTATGGCCACTGGATGTTTCGGGAGCCGTGTTCTTATGTTCAGTTTATTCGCGTTAGTTATTTCAGTGTCATGGTATGTGTTTCCATTTCGCGCTGTAGGTTCTAATATCAAAACACACGTAGTATAAATGGATGCTAAAAGACTGCTAAGTAGAGCATGGACGGTAACTACCATCAATATCATTGATACAAAAATTGCTGCGATTTTCACGAGAGCGGAGAGGAGACACCTTCTAAATTTTACGATAATATCTGAAAAAATCTAATTAGCAGATTTTCTCCACATATACGCCAGAGAAAACTTTCACATTTGAGGTAAAGAACTGAACATACATATGAATTACCGTTATCAATTTGAAAAGGAAACGCACAATTAATGAAAAAGTCAATATTTTCATTTATTTTGCATTTTGTAACTTCTTAGGTCGAACGAATGCTGAATTTGCGCTATCTATTGAATGACTGTAACTACAATTAATAACATTGAATTCGGTCGCAGGCGCAGGCTCTGTGAATTAGCAGAAATATCTTACTTTGTTTTAAAAAAATATTGAAGTATTAAAGTTAGCAGATCCTTCTGACATTTGCACTGTTATCGACAGGTGCTAACATTGGGGTAATTAGACAAACTGAAATGGGATGAAAATCGTAAAGAGATTTTGGGCAGATATTAATGGCTAAAAGGTTCGTTTGTAAAATGATATAAGTGTTTACTAAAATATAAACAGACAAAACCTACATCAAATTTGCATTTTACGACAGTATGAACCACAGCTGCAAATCTTATCGCTGACACCAACCTCCTGACTCCGTACACGTCCCCCTCCCTCTCCTCAGTCCAGTCCATAGTAAATCCTTGTGTTGAAACAGATCCAGAGTATTTCTTCGCAGTAACAACGGCAGGTCCAGCCTGGCAAGGGAAGAAAAAACAATGATGCCCAGTCGCGCCATACTGGATCCAGTTCGACATGCCAGACCTCACTGATAGTTTAGTGTAGATTTTTAGTTACCTCTACAAGAATATCATGTTTTTGCTAGGGTTTGTTTGTTTGTGTCTTAGCAACATAATTGAAAAAGTTGTTGGACGGGTCATCTTGGCATTAACAGGAACTGTTAAGAATTTCATGAGGAACAGATTATTAAATTTTGATTATGATCCATCAGTCAGTTTGTTTGCTGCTCTGTTTATCTACAGTTCTGACTTTTATGACTACCTCACTCGGTGAAAGTCTTCACTATCGGGCACAGCGCTAGTTAATATCAGCATTGATGCTTCCTTATACGATACATTAGGATGTTATAACTCCGCAACGTACAAGACGAGCATTAATACTAATATTAAATACAAGTTTATATCTAACTGAACGATTAAGTGGATCTCTGAGCCGTTGAGTTCTCAGGGATGCCAATGACCATTGCTTTTTTCTGCCCATGCTAGTCATGCTCTCATGTTATTCCATGTAACACCCTAGCACTGACGTGTACAGGAGATAATAATAAATAGTAATAGCAAATTTGTGATCCCCAAGAAATTGCTACACAATTGATGTGGGCACATGCGGTCCTGTCACAAGTAAAGAGGGCTGGAGGGGCGCAATGAACATCAATATCCGGCCTTTTTCTCAGTAAAAAGGCCGGGGGGACACAAGAAATACCGATTGTCGGTCTTTTTCTCATATAAAAAAACGAAGGGACGCAAGAAATACTGACTGCAGTCCTTTTTTTTAATTGTGCTAGTTTTCTAGTTTCTAATCGGTTAACACTGACTACCTACTTGGGCAAATTCCGATGTCAACATTAAATTTTGTCCCATGTATTAGTATTAAAAATGTTACTTTTGGACACTGCATCAATATGAGACAATACATAATTTTTGGGGGAAACAAACAACGGGACGCAAGAAATCGGCCTTTTTCTCCAAGTTGTTGGTCCGTAAGTGCCCAGCTCTGCCACACACTGTACTGTAGCTGAAGACATCACAGGCCGCCGCCCTCGGTCCGCCGCTGTTGTTCCTGCTGCTGTGCCATCTTCGCTCGTCTTCTTGCCCATATGTGGTGATGTGCTGATGGTGAGGGAGTCGCGCCCACTTGCTCAGCACGTATGAAGGTCGTGCAACTTTGTTGCTGTTAAGATCACCTGTCGGTAGGAACCTCTTCGTTTCTACGGCAACAGCAGAGTATGAGAATATTGACGGCAAAACCAGTCATGAATAAGCAGAATTGGAGGCGTGGGGTAAGCGAGCAGCGGCTGTGACGTCATTGGAGACAAGCGACGCTCCACTGTACACTGTCATGGGTGTTTTCAGAAACTTTGCTTCCATGTTTTATGTATAAAGAAATAAATAAGGAGTTTTGAATATCAACTATCTATTACAATACAAAATATGTGACCTGTCTGTTTAGACATATGTACTATGCAGAGAATTACGTTGCAGGGATTATGGGATATATATATTTCCATTTTGATACTCTGTTCAAATAATGAGTGAATGCTCTAAATTGCTAGCAGGACTCCCTATTGATGACAGAGGAAAAATAAATGAAGACATTAACGTTTCCTTAGTATACATCGATGAAAAAATATTAGGCAATTTCATTTTAAATTTCTTAATACTAAGTTACGAATGGCCGCAAAATCTTAAGTACCGTCAGAGCAGATGAGAGGTGATTTGATGCTAAAATCCACATAGCGGCCAGTAGAGAGAACACAAAGCATGAGATAAATAAAAAAAATAGGACATTTAATGTTTACTATCGTCTTCTGTAAGAAAGACTATGACTATACCCACAAAACAGCATAGCGAACGTTCTAAACCTTGCAAACAGCTGCAGTACCGTACAGAATTTAGTACCTCGGCATCAGAACATGAGCTGTCATTGGTAATTTTCTACATAAGGACACAACTCGATATCAGAAAATTTATGTATATATTTATTTAATAGTTTATTTATTTAGGTCGTATAAAGCATTCTAAGACATTTTTCATTATCGACGTTTCCGTCTCAAACACTTAGTTTTCGAAATAGTTAACTTTGAAGTTACCATTGTTGTCCTAAGGAAAGAAATAACTGGCGACCCCATAAGAATGTAAACTATCCTAAACTAACTTAACCTTACCTAACCTAACCTTACCTAATCTTGCTTAACCTTACCGGGCCTATCCTTACGTAACCTTGCCTAACCTTACCGAACGCTACCTAACCTAACCCTACCTAACCTATCCTTGCCTAACCTAACCATACTAACCTAACCTAACCTTTTTCTTCCAATAGAGAAGCAATGGAAACTTCAAAGTGAAATATCTGAAAAACAAAGCATTTCCGACGATAACGTTATTCCAGGGAAAAAAGTCTCAGAATGCTTCATTCTACATAAATATGTAAAAATTGGTTTGAATATCGAGTTGTGACCTTTAGTAGAAAAATACCCGGTCGTTTTCAAGGCCCACGCAACCGACATAGCGGAAAACATTTTAAGCGCATATTCTCCATCTCACTGAGTCAATCCAATGGGTAATGCTCGCGTAGGCTTAGATAATATTATCTTGTCACTATGCAGTTACCCACACTGTCGTAAGATCACGACACAATATAATAAATTGTTACTAGAAAAGCACTTCGAGAACTCAAACCTCCGCCAAGCGAGGTAATGCTGATGAAAACTGTATTTTAGTGCTGAATCCAGGATTTTATTTAGATCATCGCCGAAACTTCATCACCTGCTCCTGGTAGCATTCCAAGCAGTTCTTGTAAGTTTCATGGACTATCGATAACATTTTAGTAATATTTTAACAGAGGGGCAACAGACAAGCCAATATACAAACAGGCCAACAGATGATCACAAAAATTGGTTCATTTATTTGTCATAATATTTTTACAAATTTCGTGAAAATCCATCAAAAACATTCTTAGTTATGTTACTGCTAGCAAAACAATAATAATAGTAATAATAACGGAGAAACAAAAAGGAAAATGGGCCTGCAGATCATCAACTAAATTTAGTCATTTGTTCCTCATATTGTTCTTAAGGGCTATAGTGATTTTCATGAAAATCCGTTCGTAACTTTTGGGACTCACTTTTTGACGGACTGCGGACAAGTGCGGACATTTTTCGGAAGACGCCATGCAGCAAGCGTTATGTGTTTGTTGAACGATGTATCTATTGTAAATGTCAACTACAGTACACGTATGTAGTGATAAATTCACGTATTTCGACATCCCTCTGCGTGAAGAGCACTACAAAATAAGAAATAGCGTCAGAATACAAGTTGCGGACAATTTGCGGGAGACGCTATGCGGCCAATATTACGTACATGTTGAGTAACATTTTGAATATAAATGTCAATTATAGAAATTGCGCTAGAAAATACGAGGCATAATACAGTCCTCTGCTGCAGATCTGCTGTATTATATACGATGCAGTATCATAATACAGGCTGCGGACAATTTGCGGGAGACGCCATGAGTCGCATCTCTGCACAACTCTCCCGCCAGTTATCCGCAGCCTCTATTGGGACATCGTATCGTATGATGCAGCATTTTTTTTACACAAAGGAAGTGATATTCACATTCAAAATGTTGCTCAACAAGTACGTAATGTTGGCCGCATAACGTCTCCTGCAAATTTTCCGTAGCTTATGTTCTGACGTTGCACCATATTTTGTAGAGCTCTTCACACAGAGGGATGTCTTAATACGTGAATATATCACCACAGGTACTGTAATTGACATTTGCAACAGATACATTGTTCAATGAAGACAAAATGCTTACCGCATGGCGTCTTCCGTAAATTGTCCGCACTTTAGATTAGATTAGATTAGATAGGCGGCAGTAGACGAACCAAAATGCCCATTCCAAAAGAGATACCGGGACTTACACCCCGGCCCTCTATGAGCTATTGCCATTATGTTAGTAGGATGTAGAGGAATGAAGAAACGAGAGGAGAAAAAAAATGGAAGACGAAAGAGAAAAAAGAAAGGAGAAATAAAAAAGAAGGGGGAGAAGAATCTACGCCAAAGCGATGGTCATGAATGCCCGCAAGCAGGATCG
>LQNS02001155.1:6586162-6601701 GCA_001587735.2 Parhyale hawaiensis
GCATTTGCGACGAAAACGTCATTCTTGTAAAATGTCTTGAATTGACCCAATTTACATACTGAACACAAGAAATGTCATGAAAATCATTTGTAAGTGAAAGTAAAATAATACCTTTTTTTATCCAATAGCTGCCATTAGCTGGAACAAATAGAACTGTAGCAAAAGATACACAATTAGAATATACAGGGCGTCTAAACAAAAGGTAACTCAAATTAATAGGGCTAACATGACTCAACTATGCAATTCTCATCCATTATCAAGATGTCACTCTCAAGCAGAGATTACGGGCTTTAAAATGACTCCAAGATTAATTGTCCAGACCTTTGCATGATTGAGTACCATAACTCAGAGGTTGGGATGTGAAAATTTTGTTGGTTCACTTCGAATGTCAAAGAAAAGCAATGGAAACCACTTAAAATTTTACATTTTTATTCCTTTACCACACCTTGAGCATTACGAATTACAAATCATGATACAAACATGGTAAAGAAACATGTTTTATCACGTGACATGAACTGCTAATCTCCAACATCCTCTGCAGAGGCCACACTATGACATTTGTATGAGCAACGCGTAACTCACGCAGCCATCTATATATATGTACTTCTCTATCGGAACGACTGTACATAAGTGACGCACTAACGACGGGCACGCTGCTCATCCGCCATAAAGCCCCGTCCAGACTACCGCTCCTAAAGCCCCGTCTAGACTACCGCCAAAATCTGTCCATACCACGAAGCTCTTTGCTTCCTGGTCCATACTATGACGATTTCGCTGATCGCTGCAAATTTTCGTTATCAGATCGCAGCTTTGGGCATTTTCGCGAGCGTCCAACTTGCTAGATATTTTCGCGCGATTTAGGCTGGGAACAAAGCAGGCTCACCCTGAAGTAATTTGTTCCTCTCAGGGAAAACGAATAAATTAAGCGTTCTGTAAGGTTTTCGTCTTGCTTCATAGACATTTTAAATGCTTTAAGCTTCTCTGAGTTCTAATTCACTGCAAATTTGATGAGAAATATGAAACTTCACTGCAATAGTGACACTTGTTTCGAAAACTGAGTTGACGGTAAACATTTTATGGTCGTTTTGTGGCTACACAGCTATGTTTAAGAGACAAAATGAAATGTTCGATCACTATGCACTACGTATGGGGAACAGAAAATTGTCGATGAACCCCACCTAGGTTGTTATTTACCTGACAAGCTCTCAAATAATACCGAGGGGCAAAAAAAGCGTAAAAATGTCAACCCAAGTTCAGTTGGCAATTTGCGTTTTGCTGGAGAACGCATAAAAGTAGCATCTGCATTTAAAATCATTTCTTATTCATAGTTATGTCGATACTTGAAGTAAAATAAGTTATAAATGGAGAGAAAAACTGCAGTTTCTTTGGACCAAGGAGCGTGAGCACCAAAGTTTTGCTGAACATCTGCGCTGAATAGTCTAGCGCCGCTGCAATGCACCGTGGGACAGTCTCGCAGTCAGTATAGAGGGAGACGACATAACCTTAATACTGCACGGCAGCCTTCGGGCTACTTTAAGGTATGAGCTGGCTGGCCCACTAGCTGGCTTGCACGCTGGCTCGCTGACTGGCTGGGATGGGTGGCGTTGATGCAAGCTGAGATTTACTTTAGTTGTAAAGCAGTGGAGTCGTGCTCTTATTCATTTGCTTCAGTTGCAAAGACCGTCTAAGCGAGAAAAATGTCAGATTTTCAGTTCTCGGTGCTCTGGAGCTAAATGGTCCTCGGTATCCAGGTTACAACGCTCCATAAATATTCTTCCCTCTATGATTCCTGAACGATAATTTTTTTAAGCTGATACCCCAAAGGAGTTTCTATGGAGAGGAGGGAGTCAGATGCCTGGAACGTTGAAGCTCGAAAACCTCTTATGGCTGTCAGCCAGTGGTCCTATGCACCAATCGCATATCAGTAAAGAGTCTCTTATGGCGGCAGCCAGTCGCGTATGCACCAATTGCATATCAGTAACTCGGTTTAGCTGCTCCTCCCCTGTCACTTTCACCAATGAGATATATGAACGCGTTTCACAGCCATGAGAAATCTGGTTGACTCACTGACGAATCTGTGGCTCTCTCCTTCTCTATGCATGCTCTTTGAGTACCGCCAACCTACCCATGCTTGCCCAAATGACTGCTGAACGGGTGCAGCCCAAGAATGAGTCTCATATCTAAAGTGACTTCGAGAACAGAGCTCATCAGGACGCCGCTGCAGTAGGCTGCCATGGGATAGCCACCGCGAACCAATTTTTGGTCCCACTGCCGAGGACTTATGTCGTCTCCCTCTATACTTACCCCGAGGCGACGGTGTGGACACTGCTGCACTATGCTTCATAGCGACGCTTGACTATTAAGCGCAGATGTTCAGTAAAACTTTGGTGCTCACGCACCTCGGCACCTTGGTGCAACGAAGCTGCAGTTTTTATCACTTTGATAACTTATTTTACTTCTAGTATTGAGACNCACTGCTGCACTATGCTTCATAGCGACGCTTGACTATTAAGCGCAGATGTTCAGTAAAACTTTGGTGCTCACGCACCTCGGCACCTTGGTGCAACGAAGCTGCAGTTTTTATCACTTTGATAACTTATTTTACTTCTAGTATTGAGACAGCCATGAATAAGCAATGATTCTAATTGCAGATACTATTTTTATGCGTTCTTCAACAAAACGCATACTGCCTACTGAACTTGGGTTGATATTTTCACACTTTTCTTTAACACTCGGTATTGTTTTCGAGGTTGTCAAGTAAATAAATATTTAGATTGGGTTCCTCGACAATTGATGTTCCCCATACGCAGTGCAAACTGATTTGGACATTTTATTTTGTCCCTTTAATACAACTTGTAGCTACAAAACGTCGATAAAATGATTACCGTCAACTAAGTTTTCGACACAAGCGTCATTACTGCGCAGTGAATTAGTACTGCGCAGTAAATCATTTACTCTTTGTAATAAACCCAGCAGCTCATGTCCATTTCATGAAAATCCGTTCATCATTTTTTAAGCTGGCGCACTAACAAAAAATAGGCAGTCAGACAAACAAACAAGCAAACGGATTGACAGACCTTCACCAAAAGTTAATCATCTGTTCCTCCTGACATACCTAACATCCCCTGTAAATTTCGTGAAAATCGGTCCATAACTTTCGAGTTATCTTGATGACAGACAGAATAAGAGACAGACAGACAAAGCCGACGACAACATAACCTCCTTGGCGGAGGTAATTATTGTCTATGCATTTGAGTGCGGGGTGGTAGCCCCTAGCATGAAATAAGAGTGTTCGTCAGCACCCGGAGATACCGCGCCCCTGACGCAATACAAAAGTTCCACTATTACGGATTTCTCCCACTCGTGGTGCATCTCACGTACAGCCGCGCCACTCCTGCTGGTTCGGGGAACTTCTAACTGTTGCGACCGCTGACCTCTACTAAACCACGGACATTATACAGTTCAACATAGGTCCCGTGCTATATTTTGACCGATTATTTAAACATTATGGAGACAATGATGAGTGGGGTGTTTTTTTTTTTTTTTTTGGGGGGGGGGTCTATAGTGGAGGCTAGGTACCAGTGTGCATGGTTCACTGAACTGTTAAATCTAGTGTTATGAGTAGATAATTATTGTTTTAAAGCCAAGAAAATCGGCCTGCTTAAAGGCTTATTTGTAAAAGTGGGCCCTAAGTTGCTTTCAGCAGTTTATTTGTACTGATGAAACCGTGTAGTTGATAGGCTACTAATGCGGGAGCTTACAAAAGTACCAAGACGTAACGCCCCTTTGCTTACAGATGGGATGAATCAGGGTTGCCAATTTAGCGGAAAAGTCACTAAATTTAGCGACTTTTGAGGTGGAGTTTAGCGACATTGACCGACGGGAAGTTGGCAACTCTGAGGTTGATAGAGACCCTCCCTCTTCTTGTCAACAAATGCATTCGCGTATTTCTCTTAGATCTTGTATTTGTTTTATTTTAGTTGGTATTTTTTAGTGTTTGCTGCTTGTTTAAGTTTTTATTATTGTACTTGGTATATGCACTGTTTTTCACTTTCTCACCTTATTTTTTTCAGTTATCTAAAATTGTGTAATTTTATTATTTTTTGTTTGCTGATGCAGGGTATTTTGGTCGTTATGGTAGTTGATATTTTCATGGAATTCTTGGTATTTTTATACTTTCATTTTGCTCTTCATAAACTATCGCTATGTACCTCTATCGCTCTCTATGCTGTTAAGCGGCCGGTCTTTTCCGATGCTATCATTAGGAAAAATGTCACACTTCCTGGTACTGTGCATCCTAAAGAGGACGCTGCTTCCGTATGATATAGGTAGCACATGTTCATTATATTCAATTTACAGCTTGAAATATATTCACAGCTCGTTTCCGTCAAGATAAGAGTCATAAACTGAAGATATAGTTACGCCATATATTTCTCCACGCAGTTATGAATTGAGAACTAAGCTCCTTCGTTAATTAGATTATCATTTTGATCAATACATGCTGTCTATACGTACGCCATCTAGCCATGTATCAAATAGTGCGAGTTATATGAAGTTTTATGGGATTTATCGAATTGCCGAACTAACTCTATTTCCGAACAAACAGTTATATTTGATAGGTGAAAATAATAATCCCATCAAATAATAACTGTTTGTTCGGAAATAGAGTTAGTTCGGCAATTGGGTGATTCCTCAATATGCAAACTGACTATTAAAAGATGAAACTGTCCACACCTCAGCGCCTTCTGAAACATTCACGAGTTTAATTTATTTGCTATCAATTTAAAAATAAAAGTGACGTACCCCCGCGGTTATTAATATGGGGAGCTGCACAATAATTCTATACCGGAATATTCATCATTCTAAGAGGCGCCCTCCTGTCTTTGCTCCATGGTGATGTTAATGACGATCCTTAATGAAATTAAGTTATTACACGCGTATATCCTGGTAGGAAACTGTGCCCCACCTCCGCTTTGGTAGCCACATATCGACACTGTTTGTTTGAAGGTTTATTTGCTTGTTCGGTGTGAAGGTGAGGTACGGCACGCCGTGATAGACTGCCACAATTGCCACACTGACAACAAAGGATCATCAGGAGATAAGATCGTAATAAGGAAGTTGTCACACTAATGCGCTGTCATTATGGCAACACCGCCGACGTATTCTGGATACCGCGCAGCCGCTGCGACACTGGGCTCAGATTTTAATAGGGCACTAGTGGACCCGCGCGTGAAAAATTCACGAATAATCGATATTTTTATTAATATAGGCCGTTGCGGAATCTTCCCTGAATTGCTTCATTTTCGTAATTGATCCATAGTCATGCTGTTAACCTTTGGTCCTCTTTTCTATGACTTACCGTTTCAACGTTTTCCTGCTCATTCCCTTCCGTCACCTTTTGCTTCAAGTCTTTCTTGACTGTATCGCATAGACGATTCATCACTCTTTCCATTCGTAGACTGTAGTAGTCTCGTACTCCGTATACGTTCGCTATCTTCCTTCTTAATTCGACGTGAGTCTTCAATATAGTGAGCGGCAAAAGTAAATCATAAGGAAAACACTGTAATAAACTTGAATGTAATTCCAGCCAGCTCGTATACTTGTAAGCGCTCCGTAGCCAAGATACGGTCTTGCGAACTTAAATATCTGCTTCACTGAAGTGCTGAAATTTTTGGGCCATGAAAATTCGCACCGTCAGAGAACGACAGTGTGAGGGATGATATGCGCGATATGGAGCTGGAGGAAAACATGGTAGCCTAATGGATAGAAATACATGGAATAGCAAGATCTGCTTCAGCGACCCCCTTTGAACAAGGATAATACTGCTGTAGAAGAAGAAAAATAAATGACAGTAAGCCAGAAGAAATAGTTGTCTACTACCAGTGAAGAATCATCATCTCGTGAGTGCTCTGTTGGTCATCTGCCGAATTTGCACGTCGTGACCTGAGAGAAAAAAGTTATAAAATCGGACTCCAGCAGCTGCAGACACATTGTTCCGGTTTCAAGAAATGCTTCAAGCAATACGTGTCTTCAGAGAAAGGGTTAAGAATCAGCCTTCGCCATCTTCTGCGACCTTGTCATCGATTTACAAAATCTGCAGTCTAGCCTATTTTTCGCCTATCTATTTCGTTAAAAGCGTGACACGAAAGACAGCTAGATATAAATACATAAACTCACGACGGTGTTTATTATATTGTGTTGGTTGATTGATATCCACTACCTACCGTACATAGTAAACCACAGTTGTTGGTCGCTCGCTCCAATGTTGGTCAATCTCTCCGTCACGCTCTATGGGAATAAGATAGGAATAAATTCAAAGGCATAGCGATCAGATGAATAGGCATAAGGTAGTAAGAAATTTGAGCAAATGATCATAACCAAAATTTAATCATTTATATCTTTTACCATTACTAACAATTCCGGTAAATTTCACAAAGATCCATCTATAAGTTTTTGAGTTATTGTCCTAACAAGCATAAAACCAAAATCTGCGACAAACGAACGAACAAAGAGATTATCACAAAAATTTGGTCATTTGCTCTTTGTATTATGCCTAACAACTCATGTAAATTTCTTTCAATTCCATCCATAACTTTTTGAGTTATAGTTACCATGAAATTGTCAGATAGACAAACAAATTAATAGACGGATTTTTCCCAAAATTTAATAATCTGTTACTGTTAGCATGCCTAACAATCCCTGTAAATTTCGCAAAGATCCATCCATAACTTTTTGAGTTATTTTGGTGACAGACAGAAAGATAGACCGACAAACAAACACGACAAAAACACGACACGACAAACAGGGAGGAAATAATAAGAGTTATTAAGCATAAAGTCGACTAATTCTAAAACTTGACGTTTCGGGAGTAAGTATCCCATCTTCAGAAGCTAATAATTTCAATCTAGAACTATGAAGTAAAAAAATTCTTGATTACTAAAGTTTGGGGATAGGAGCAGATGCTATTGTGAAGGAATCTAAGAGGCAAATGAACCGGGTAGGTTGAGGGCCCGAATGTGAGCTCTTTTACAGTCAGCGGGATCAGTTAGGTATGCACTGTGTGAAGCGGTACAGCCGAGGTCATAATGTTGAGGCTGGGTTTGGTTCTGTGGGTATATAGGAACTCTATGGAGAAATTGTTCCTGCTGATGGGATGGTCGTTTTGCTCAGTATGTAGGCGAGGAGCTGAATGTGAGGGTTTCGCCAGTGGTATGTTGGTACAACTGGACACACCTAAATGTTGGTCAATACGGGCTTTGAAGTGTTTTCCAGTGCCACCGATGTATGAGGCACTGCAGGACTGACCCTGGTAACGGTAGATAACACTGGACAAAAGTGGTGTGGGGGCTTGTCTTTAAATTTGAAGTGGGACCCTATGGTAAATGCGTTTTACTATAAAAACTGGAAGTTGATATGTGGGTAAGCTTCAGAGAAGAAAGTTGTAAAAGTGTTTACTGCAATAATAGATGCTTTGTTGTAGTACGGAAGCGAGTGAAAGAAGTCCAATTTACGGACCGAGGGTTTGCTAATGCCGGGATCGAACAGTTTGTCTAGGAACAATTTGCTGTAGTGGTCCGAAAAATAGTGTGGATAACCGTTATTTATGAAGAATGTTCGAAGAAAGTCAATTTCGTTTGAAAATGCAAGCTATGAGGAAGACAAATGGTATGCTCGAAATAGTAAGGTTTTTATTGCATCGATTTTGAATTGGTCGTAGCAGTGACTGAAAACTTGTCCTGAGGCCTGAGAATGTGGGTTTTCTGTAGACTCCAGTGGTCAGTATTGAATCTTGGATAGTTATTAATACATATAGAAAAGCTTAAGAACTATTTGATTGATTTTCGACAGTGAATTTTATATTTGGATGTTTACTATTCAAATATCGCAGAAATAAATCAGAATCTGCTTGATTGTTGCTTGATTGAATATTCTATGCCATCAGGAAACCTTTTGGCTTAACGACTGCCCACATAATTTCAAACCGATCCACTATAATCGTTATGTAGATGACACTTTCCTCATATTCAACAAACAAGCAGCAAGTCAAGCAGCAGACTGTATTGTGGACCCAGCTGATAAAGATACTGTGCGAATTTTATGGGCATTAAACAACTCACTCGTTTTTACCATGGAAAAAATTATATCTTGACTTTATTCGGTGGCAAACTTTTGGTTCGCATGAGCGGAAAGGCGACCTTACTTTTTTTCAGCCTTAGAAATTTGTTGATAATTTCCCACTTCAGTAACGTCACTAGGTTTGAGAGATGAGAGGGGGAGGGAGATTTGCTGAAGGAGAGAGCGCACAAGTTTATTTTCTGTATACAAATACATTTAAATAAAATCGCCCAGAATATTCGGGGATTAGGAATATTTTAGGTGCTTGAGGAGCCTTAAGCCCTACTGTGGACCTTACGGTGTCAATGATTTAGCTTATATATCAGCTTTCCTGTTCATTTTTTTCCATACGTCGCATTGCTTCACCTTTTGTCCGTTGACTGTGCACTATTATTTCGAAAACGTGAATGTTATATATGCAGCAGAATCCAGACAAGGTACCCTACGCCAATAGCGAGTGGCAGAAGTTATGGCGCGATCGTTCTGCCCTGTCTAGTAAGTAATATAGCGAAAGGGTTATTATTAAGCTACCCCACAAAGCACATTCTCGTAGCTGCCCCGTCGCAAAGATCCCAAAGAACAGGATAAGCTATGACTCAAGGTGACCTCCGCTCCCCTGCTGAGGATTGTCCTTACTTGGCACATACATGCGGCCGCCTCCTGCATCACTTACGGGCCATAATGCCGCTAACGTCCTACCTATTCCTTTGTTTAGTTACGCGCTACCCTATCATTATGTAGGCATTTGGTATCCGGCTGGTACAGAGTGCGGTAACGCCTTACGTTATCCTTCGCTTCTTGCCTTTTTTAGCTCTCATCGCGCACGAGCGGCGGAGGCTCCGGCCGAGTCTACGTTACGTTGGAGGTACGTTCGATTCGTAAGTGAAATTAGGAATTCCAGGAATGATTTGTCTGACAATTTAAACTGGAACTTCGTCTTTTTTTTTTCCTTCAGATCGCGTCGCACGTGTTAACAGCAACTTGATTACATCGGGCTGGCTCAAAATTCCGTTTTGCGCAGCAAAGCTCACTTTTTTTTATACTCAAGGGTAGCCGATTAAAGTTCGACGGCTGGAACTCAATTCAACAAATCAGACCCAGCACTCTTATCTGAAGTTCCTGATGATAAGTCAACCCTCGACGGCCTGATTTCCCAATCTAATTGAGTGCGCCCCGACTCTGTGGGGTTTTCTTCGGGCATCATCGATTGGCCGACAAAATATAGCTTTTGATATTGACTTTCGGTGTTGTAGACCGGCGCACTGACTTTATCTCGTAGACCTCAGTTTAAGGCGCTAGCCCTCAATCGATTGCCGTTGAGACTTCTGTAAACATCTTGCGGCAGATTTGAGGTGTCTCAAACGTAATTGGGTTGATTTTAACACCTACCTTTTGAGTCAAGTTGGCACAGCCGACACTCCTGTCTAAATATTCGGGCAAGTTAAACCTTGTGGACTTCGCTCAACTCGACTTTGTAGAGCCTGTTGATGAATTCTTCCGTAGTGTTTCTGACGGGCCTCTTATTGACTGCGATCTTTGCTTACATCGATTTCTTATACCGAGGTCAAGCTATACATACGTGCGAGCAACGTACTGCGAGGATGCGCAGCTCGCATGCCGTTCACGCTACCGTATCTATGCTACCAAGTTTAAAAATATTTCAAAACAACGAGTGAGATGCCATCCTTGCATCCAGTTGCTAGTGTGAATGCATCTGTGGTCTCGGAATTAAAGTGTGAGATTGGTCAACAAAATCCATCATTTTCATAGCATGCTATAGGGACGCGAAAGAGCGAGCGGTATCAGTGACAATGGCGTGTGTATACGTGTTTTGTCGAGTCCTGTGAGCAGTGTCTGTTCGACACAGAGTTCTCTCGGCTTATTGTCGCTTGAGGCTGCGCCATAATACGGCCTTATAGGGCTCTCGCGAGGACTCTGATGCTACTTGGCGATCTGTGGCAGTGACTACACCTCATATAAGCGCAGCGCGAGGCAGCATAGCGCCACCATGACACTCTGAAAGAGCTGGTATTTTTTGCAGCATTTAATTTACTGACATATAAAGGCTGGCTCACACGAAAGTCACCTGAACGACATTCCTCAGCTCCACGTCCGAATGCGTTCCTGTGTCAGTATAAGCAGCGCACAAACGCAAAGTTCATTTAGTTCGAATTCGTAACAAATCTGAAGCGAATTTCGAACTGCAATGATGACTCTTGCTGAGCAAGCCGACTTGACAGCGAACATTTTAGCCCTGTAACTGGTAGAGACAGGCAGTTGTGTGTACGGAGTCGCAACAAAACAGTCTCATGACTAGCTGCGGAAATTCGTTCATATTACCCTCGCGTGAACCCGCCTTAATAGTGTGAGAAGGGCTACAGATTCATTTGAATGCAGTAACCATAAAATTCTTTATTTTTTTTTTTTTTTGCTAGAAATTTGCATTATATGCATTCTCATTAGTTTTAGCATCAAGTAGATTGCTGCCCGTACATTTGCCAAAACTGTCCCGTTCGCCAATTGCGGTGTTCCATGCTACCTAGCAACCGCTAGGCCTCTACGTGAGGCCCGTAGAGCGTACAGACTTAACGTAACGCTCTCTACCATACGTGACCATCAATATCATTGTCCTGCTTATCCTCTTCCTGTCAGGGTTTGAAAACATGCAGGCATTAGGACGAGTTCACGCGTCACTCATTTTAACGCGTTCAATCACGAAAATGAACACGAGCTGTGCGTCAACTTTTCCTCCCTTTGTTTACACGTAGAAGTGTCCTTCATTCAAATGAACGACGCCGCACTTTCAGTTATGATATCGTTTCTTTACAGTTTCGCTTATATTTTGCGTCGGTTTCAAGTCACATTCGTATCCCATAATCTTAAAGCCTGATTTTGATAGGAAGAGCCGATTTTTAAAATATTTATAGCTTGATAAACTGATAGACAAGAAATCAGCACAGAGCAAAGAACAATATCTACTGGACTCCCAAATCAAAGATGGCGTTCGTTTTCTGACTACATTTTTAGGTTTTCTAGTTTTCTTGCCTTAAACGGGAGTACAGTGATTCTGGTCGTTAAAGTCGATAAACAAAATATTTTGGTAGACTTGTTTAGGATTTGAAACCGATATAAAGGATGAATTCAGTATTTATAGGTTCTGTTCACTGACCTTGAATGACGGAGCGCGTTAAAAAAGGGATATGCCTCATCCTTCAGTCTCCCGCATTTGCTGCAGCTGCTTCTATTAAATCAAAGCACCTCGTCCATCAGGTTGACTGAACGCGTTTTTACGATGAAGGATGTGTGAACACGGCCTTAGTTGCAATATTCATTTTGCGTTAATGTGGTACTTTTTAAAGCATAACTTCCTGCCCCAATGCATGGACTACGCATTGTGTGTTGCACCTATCTATATTATACTTGTTTGACTTGTTTGATACAGCTCCTTCGCTTTGGTACGGGAAAAAAATTCTAGGTATTGGAAGGGGGTGCAGTCGCATTCTTTCCATGGATTAGCTCTTTAATTCGATTGAATCTGTGATAGGGAAGTTAAACTGAGCTGGGCCTCAAGAACTGGTATGATCAATTGATCGGTTCAAAGGGCAATGCGACTGAAATACGTAACTTATAATAATTTGTCTTTGCTTACAACCTGAATCTTAAATATTCGGTAGAGAAGCAAAGAATCTGTTGATAGTGAACCGAACGGGCCGCTCCTTGACGGGCAGAAGAGGACGGCCGAATAGCGGGTGGTCTATGCCCAGCTAAATAACACCTGCTTTTTTTTGTGAAAGCGAAGACGATAGTGATGACGACCCAACGGGTCACGGGTCGTCTAGTACACAATAAATGAGCTGTAGTTTTCGTGACTACAAATGTGTGTCTGAAATATATTGGCAGCGTGGCTCGAGTTGTTACTATAGGCAAGAAGTGGAGCGGATGGGTGCAGACACAATGCTCACCTTATGGAAACAACTAATACTACCGAGGATTGAATACTGTTCACCTCTTTGGGTGCCAAGCAAACGGAAAGACTTAGAGCACCTTGAGGCTATCCAGCGATCGTTTGCTACCAAAATCCGGGGCATGCAAAATTTATACTATCACAAAAGACTTGTTGAACTTCAAATGTACTCCATTCAAAGGAGATCGAGCGCTTTACGATCATAGATGATTGGAAAATTCTAGAAGGAATTACCGTCAATGGCCGAATCCAGACCAGACACTCAGACCGTATTGGTCGTGCTCGTGAAGTGCGAATTCCGATTAAAACTGGTGGTGACGCAGTGGCCACAAAATATTCTAATAGTTTCGCGGTTCAGGGGGTGAGATTATTCAGCAAAATGCCGCGTCACATCCGAAATGTCATCGATACAGAGACTGCGAAATTTAAAAACTTATTGGATGCATATTTACTGAAAGTGCTAGATAAAACTGTTGTAAGCGGCTACGTGAACTGTGGGGATAACTCGCTGTTAGCCATCCCGCTGGTCACGGACTGCAGCATCACCTCTGCACAAGATGGGTGGCGTGCATAACGCCACCTGGACCTCGTCCGAGGTAATCGAAGTAAGGCAACGCTAAGCACAGGAAGATAGAGAGCTCATAGCTGCTTTACTAATCTCAAAAATAAAAATTTTATTTGCCTGTCAAGTTTTAATTTAGAACGTTTCTCTGCTTTTGTTCTCTTTTCTATTAATAACTAGAGGACCTAGCCGTCAACAATGACGGCGATAATTTTATGATTAAGCTTTTTATTGTTCCGGTTCCTAGAACAGGTTTTGCCGTAAAATAGGTCTCATACCGGCAGACGTGATTTGCCATCAATTAAACGCAAGTTGCACCGCCATGAAGCCATGAGTTTTGTCAGAGCAAAATATCCACCCTGCATGCAAGATAGGACGCGGATATCAGTTTAGAATTGGTCAAACAGTGAGCATCACAAAGAAAATATAGTTCAGTCTGAAGAATTCACCGGAAATGCTCAGAACTAACCGTGACCTGTATACCAGCCGATGGCTAAACTTTTAACCTATAGGGCGAAGTTTGGCTGGAACGCATATTGAATGTAAAAAGGCATCTGTTCAGCGTGAAGTATCAACTGCTGCAAGATCCTGATCAGCTAAAGAAAGCAAGGCGAAATGGACTATACCCGAATGAACGAAAACTCCAACCAAGACTGAGCCTCTTGAACTGTTGCGAAGAAACTCAGTTAAAAAAATATGCGATATAGGCCTAGCTTATGCCCCACCGGATCAATAACTATATCAGAGTACCGCTTTTCATCTACCACGCTCTGAAGAAGAAGAAGAAGAAGAAGCAGCATCGTTGCCATATCAAGAAGTACCGAGCTGGTTTTCAAAGCGAAGTGAGATTCAGAAAAAGCAGTATTTTCACTTTTTACCGTATAATTTCAGAAGCTACTTATACTGTATTTGTCACCGTTACTCCAAGGGCTGAAATTCTATGGTCTCTCAACTTGTTTATTAGTAGATGAAGTTTCTCCTATCTAAACCCTTAACAGCGTGACGGAGGGGAGGACCAACATTGGAGCAAGCAAGCAATACTTAAGCCCGGAGCAAGCAACCAACAACTGTGTATGATTATATAATGAATTTGAAACATTTGATTCAGACCATTATATTTGTACCGTTTAAACTAAACGGTCATATTTTTAAATTACCATCAGCCGTTTCTAGTGAAGCATCACTTTCTTTGGGTTAAAATAATTTATAATAAACTTAGCTGTAGGTTTTTGTAAAAAATTACCTGAGATATTGTATATCGCGATGGAAATTGCATACATGCCGCAATACTATTCAGTATAAAATAACCTGTAAATGCAATCTTTTACAGGCTTCCCGAAATATCTCTAAAATGCTAATTCGCCTGATATTAGTGTGCCTAATGCTGCTAGCTGGTGCCCAACGCTCGCTGAGTCAGCTAAACACTGGAGACGTAAGTACCTAATGCAGAGACCTGACTCATTCTCTGCAGGGCTCGCTGCGTCTGGCGGCGGTCCTTATTGTGAGATGAGCTTGTATTTTTACGGTGTTTTGTCTCCCCTTGATCTGTGCTACCTTAAGCGGATGTCACATCTTCCTTATAGGAGCGTTAAGTACTAGGAAACCCACACGCAGGCCAACTGGCACTAGAGGAATGCACGGCTGCAGTTGATCACAGCTAGTCAAGGGCTATGGCTCCATGAACGGAGGGCTCTCATACAATAACCTGTGCTACTCGATCCTCTCCAAGTGGAAGGTCAGTGCCCCCGTGGCAGTTGTGCAGACATAAATTGCAAAATAAGCACAGTGAGCGCTGCAAGAGTTCGGTAGTTTGGATTGCTATAAGATCGACTCTGGCTGGTTCTGGGTTTAGAGCTCAGCGCTCTAACCTGCCGCTACCGCTTTTCGAAGAGTTCGGTTTGCGCACACATTTCTAGTGTAAATTTAAAGGTCACGACAACCTCAACCAGGACGTAAGATTATATCTCCTTCACTAATTATGAAATGTGCGGTGCTGTAATTTACAGCGAACATAAATTCAAAACCAACTCATGACATTCTGGACTCCACTTGGTCGACCAGCGATGGGGCAGCTTAGCGACACCAAACGGGCTGAAGTTCATCAAAAGCCATCTTTCTCTTACAAGTGATGGACACAAATCACAGGTCTGCGCTGAGCGTGTCTTGATAATAAGAGATTACACTCAAAACAGGCAATTTGGGTCTTGGGAAGCCCGACACAGACAATTAGTTAATGAGTAAGACATCCGCTGGAGGAAATTTAAAGGTCTTTTTTTTTTTAATTTGACTATGTACGGATTCTTTACAGGCAAGTTTATAATTGCTATGAGTATTTTTTAGCATTCAATTTTCTTTATTTGTTTAATATTTCAAAAGTAAGTATCTTGCTGCCTCTGCTGCTAGAGCTTCCATGTTCCATTTGTAGCAAACTCTAATTATTTTTAATAATTTCCTCTCCTCTGCCAGCTACTGATCAAATGCTTAGGGCGAGAGACCATCGACAGATGGCAGAAGCAGTTAGCTGCCGCCAGCAGGTTTTGTGGGGGTGAGGCTCAGCCAGCTGGCACACCACCTGCTGCTCCTGCGGCTACCGTAAGTACCACCTGGATAAATCTAGGATCTATAATTCATAGGGTGCTCGTCACTGCCGTATTCCATCCTAACCAGTTTGGAGAATTGCCGTCTGTTCTGGCTCCGAGGGGCGGCAGCATCAGTTACCAAAGAGGGTTAATTACCTCCGCCAAGGAGGTTATGTTTTCGTCGTGTTTGTCTGTCTTTCTGTTTGTCTTTTGTCTGTCACCAGGATAACTCAAAAAGTTATGAACCGATTTGGATGAAATTTACAGGGATTGTTAGGTATGTTGGGAGGAACAGATGATTAACTTTTGGTGAAGATAT
>LQNS02001155.1:6601994-6624038 GCA_001587735.2 Parhyale hawaiensis
TCAAATTTTGGTGCAGATCGGTTGGTTCGTTTGTATGTTTGACTCATATTTGTCATAACGTTTGTTAACAGTATAACTCAAAAAGTTATGAACGGATCTTCAAAAAAATTGAAGAAGCTGTTATTAACATAAAAAAGAACAAATGATCAGATTTTGGAGTTTATGCAAAGAAAATTATGGTTGGTTTCAGAGCCAATTTGAATTTTTGCTACCATTGGCTCACTTGACGGAGGTATGCGCTCTCAGAGTGCTCTAGTTAAACCATTTTGTCTTCTTAAACCTCCTTGTCGATTACTCAGGAATAGCCTTATATGAGAGGTGTATGAAGTTAGTCGATAGTCATGCGGTCTTATGTGCATCTGTCGAGCTGACGCACATCATCATCTCGCGGCTGCCGCTCTCTATTAATGTTTCTTGTCAGCCAACAAACTGTTACTGCCAGGCACTTGCAGTCATATGAAGCAACTGGCTGTGGATCCATGTAGGACGGACGAGTCAAGCCGCCAGCCAAGACTGGCTGACACGCGCTCCATGTATTTTACCTCCTTCCTACGGAAGCAATAATTATAGCTAAAACAGAAATTTATGCTGCGTAACGAAAACACACCGAGTATCGGCTCCATATGCATGTAAATTTGTTTAGTTTGCTATTTCTCCCTGTATTTTACGTTAGCTGTAAAAATTGAAGTCTATAGCATGAATAAGAGGCACGGAGAGTAGGCTGGCCAAGCTCAATAGTTGATTTTACATTTCTAGAAAAAGGAGATGTACAAAAATAAGAAAAAACCGTATCGGCTTGTCGTAGCAAAATATGCGGCGCTCCCATCTTTTTTTTTTTTAATTCGCCTAAGTGAGAAGAGTAGATGCACAGCATCCTTGGCAGCAACATTAGCTTCAGGGACATGAACAGCGACGACGCATCATCGTAAATATTTTTACAGTAATTGTTTTTTACTACCGGGCACACTAGTACAATGGTAATGCTTTGTTGTCTTTTAACTGACGGAAACAACAATTTTGAAACGAGAGTACGGCGAGAGCGCACACCTCCACCAGTTAGGTAACATTAACGAAAAATTCAAATTGGCCTCAAAATAGGATTCATTTTTCATAATTACGAATATTCGGTCATACATGCCTCGTGACAGTAATAACAGCTTCTATAATTTTCTTGAAGATCTGTCTCCAACATTTGAGTTATGTTCTGATAAACACTGACACAAACATTAGTTAAACGTACATACTATACATACGAACGAACAGACCGATCATTACCAAAATTTTGTCACTTGTTCTTTTTATCATTTTTTGAACTAACCCGGCAAATTTCATAATGATCCGTTCATAACTTTTAAGTTATGTTACTGCTAACCCGCTATACATGTGGCGACGTCAAGAAATTTATATTGGCTCACTGAAGGAAGGCCAGAGTTAGATGTGGAGAGGCTTCGCAATACATTCATGCATGCATGCTGGTTACACGGCAGCAATATTAGGCTAAGGAGACTTTGCTCCTATTGGGGGCTCAAGCCCCCTCACCCTCCCGCTGGCACTGTCACTGAGGATTTTCATTCTTGTCAGTTAGATATAACTACATGAAATGGAAAACATACTGAGGCATGCACTGTTATAACAATGAACCAGTTACATAGATGAGACTGGGATCACGGCAGCAAAACGTTTCATATCCAACAGCATCATTCATAGGCCACCATTCAAACGATGCTCATCAGGTATGAAAATCGAAAGTTTTTTCTGTGACTATAGTCCCGTGATTCACAACCTGTATGTGATGAAGCATCACTCGGCAGCCTGCTTCCGTGACTGTTTACTTTCTGGTTCCAGGAAAGCTCCCATGTCCCAATAGACCCAACAAGTCAACAATGACCACAATTCCACATACTGCGAATTCTCTAATGGCTCTCGAGCACCTGGGAATGCCGTTTGGTATCACAAATAGCAACCAGAAGAAGAAAGCTCAAAGCAAGTCCTAGTTAAAAATATGCAAAGTCTCGTGCTCAAGTCTCGTTGTTACACCTCACATTTTGCCTCTTAGTTATACTGATCATGATTTAATCTTAATTCAAAAACCATTTTCGTTTACATGCCGTCGATGTGTATGCAATCAAACGTGTGACCGAGTTTAAACTGTTAAATTCTATGAAAACTAGTGGACCCGTGCGAGAAAAAATTCACGCAATAATCGATATGTATGTCTAATGCGTATAGGCCTTTGCGGAATCTTTCTTGACTTACTTCTTCACTTTTTCCATTGATCCTTTGTCGTGCTCTCATCCTCATCTTCTATATTCATAGTCAGAAGTAAAAGCTTGAATAAAACACTCATATGAATTTGAATGCAGCTCCAGTCAGATCAGCTTATATACAATGTGAGCGCTCCGTAGCAAGGATACCGTTGATACCGTCTTTACCACTCAAATATCTGCTTCATTTGAAATGCTGAAATTTTGGCCCATGAAGAGAAAACGGCCGACGGAGTCGTGGACGACTCAAACTGCGATGGAGCGACAGTGCGTGAAAAGATGTCAGGGAGAAGCAGCTGGAGGACGATTGGGTGGTAGATCAGGCGCTGTGAAAGAGGATTGCGAAAAATAGCGACCCTATATGAAAATGAGAACGCAACCAAGGAAAAAAGAAAAAGAGAAAACTGCTCCGTCAATTAAGAAAGGCAGTAAGTTAGCAGAAATACTTGTCAACTGCCCGGGAAAAATCGTCACCTCCAGAGCCCTTCGTTGACCATCTGCCGAATTTATACGTCGTGACCTGAAAGAAAAAAGCTATAAAAACAGACTCCAGAAACTGTAAATATCTTTACTTGGATTTAAGGAGTGTTTCAAGCAAGAAGTGCATTCAGAGAAGGGGATAAAGAACCTTTCACCATCTTCTGCAACCAGGCCTATCTTTTGCCTACCTATTTCCTTAAGAGCGGACACGAAATAAATAAATACACCAAGCGTTTTTTTTCATATTAGGCTTATCAAATATTATCAATTATTGAGGAAAATAATAGACATCCGGGTTAAATAGTTTAGTAGACTTTTCTCAGCAATGACGGTACCACACGCTAGTCAAAAGAACGACTGTCCTCATCTTTTCCTCCGTGTGCGTTGGTGTGCCTATTTAAATAGCACACTCTTGCAAAGAATCTACAATATAATACAGACTGATGTGTCTGTTTGTTTGTTTGTTTATTTATCTGTTCATCCATCTTCTGTCACGCTTTAACATAACAGGAGGAAATTAGCCCAGGTTGGAGGCTCTGGTCGTTCTCTCAAGCTCCACTGAGAAGTGATCGGTAGAAAATAGGCCGGGCTGCAGAAGATGGCAAACGTTATCTTAATCAGGGACAGTTGAAATTTAGACAATGAAGACATCGCAGCCTTAGTCTGATTTGTACGAGTATTAGCTCCTCCATGCATCGAATTTACGGCAAAGTATCGGGCGACCATATGTCTGAAAGCACTTCTTGCACTGCCGAAATTGAACTCGCAGCACTGTAGATATCTGAAGCTTCCATTGCCACTCTCATGCATCTTGATTCGTAGTTTCTTTCCATAGATGATTTCGTTGACTCAACTATTCTTTCAAATTTAATTCAATGGTCGATGCAACAGCTTTCACTGAACATAAACCACAGGACCTGTAATAGCTAGCCTACCGTATCCACAATACCGAATCTGAGCTATTACTTTGAACGTTGCTGATCTGGCTGCAAAGAGCCGTGAATTTCTCTGTTTCAGAGAGGGAAAAAAAGTTTCAATACTGAGCGGCTGTGAAGCCTTATACGCTCTTCTCAGGATGCTTAGGTTAGCAGTTGTAAAAACGAATGTATCATCAATGAAGAAGGTCATCACAAATTCTTCGCTGTCATTTTATGACAGCGCGGGCCCTCTAGTTTTGAGCAAGGAGGTTCTAATAGAGAGGAGTGCACCCTATCTATTTATCCTACGAGAGCGTTGCGAGTAAACTTTTCCCTTAAACTGGCTAAGTGGCTTATCCAATCAGAGAGCGGCATTGCCTACGTGAGGCATTGCCTCACGTAGGAATGAGTGCTGAGCTCAAATTTTTGCAGCCATTAACCATTGACAAAATTCCGAGCGGATGGAAGTATGTAAAGGAAACTTGTATCCTGTATACCAGCTTATGATGAAAGTAACAGGGTGAGCAGTGGGATATAAATCTTCAGACACGGTTGTCTTATGAAAATATTGAAGAACTGCCTGTCTGTATCTTCATTAACTATATGTGCTGACCACTGCCACTTCAGCCAGTTTAAGATCTAAAAACGCCAGCTTCAGTCACGTGACAAAGCCATGTGTTTACTCGCCCAGGGAAGGCTTGCGCGTACTCCTCCCATTGAAGCTCCTTGGTTTTGAGTTATAAATCCCTCTAGATATAATGACATGTCCGAAATTTAACTAACGGCACTTGCGGAGTAAACTGAACTGACGGTAAACATTTTTTCAATATTTCTGGGCAATCTCAAAGCTTTCTTTACAAGAGTTCAACATAGCTTTCGGACTAAAAGATGACGATATTCGTTCTTTTGAATAGCGTGTGTCATTGGCATAGGACGTCTTTTGGATTTTATATATATATATATATTTTTTTTTTTAAAGCTTTTGACAATATTTTCGAAAGTCGTTTTCAAGGCAAGAAACTTTTGTCCCAGGACTTCTTTTATGCCACTGAAGTATCAAAAATAGTCATTTGAATTTCATTCAACATAATTAGAGAGATTGGTCAATAATTTATCTCACAATAAATAAATTTAAAAGGGGCCTGTAAATTTCGGAGATGCGTTAGAACCTATGATAGCAGTTATGATATAATGACGAAAAGCTTGATTCCAAGAAACGCCTCTGTTTGTTTTGTTAATTATCCGTTATGTTTGATAACGAATGTTGTACGCTTTATTTTTCGACAAGCTTTGAGTTTCCGGGCCCTGTTTTTGTCCTTGTTGCCATAGCCACAATTATGGCTTGATTTGCTACCTTTTAAACGTCAAATTCTTTCTTATGCTATTGATAGTTCCTATATTAACGTTCTCAAACCTCTTTCTTTTCAAACACCCCACGAGTTGGGCACAACAGCTCTAGAGTTATCACGTTGCATTTACGCGGTTTTTGGTTTACAGGGAGGGCCGCCAAGCACCCAAGAGCAATTTTCTCCTGTTTCGTTATTACCAAGCCCTCAGTTACCGCCAGGGTCCTCGCACTTCCCTCATCATCTGCAGAAACTCTCTCCGCACTATTTTGTTGCCCTTCCTTACCCTCACAATAAATACTTCATCATCCAATCCCCGTATACCAACAAGATCGTGAGCCAACCCCAGCAGCAGCAACAGCAGTTCGTACCGATCACCACCATCCAAGGGACCACGTCCAGCCAAGGCTTCTCTTTTATCCGAAACATCCCCGGCTACTCGAAGCCTGTAGTGCAGTACTACCCTGTACGTAAGCCCTACGACCACCAGTACTACTACCAGCCGCCTCTTCTGCCTCTGGCGTCCCAGCGGGTGCCTAGTGCCGCCAGCCGGCAGCAGGTGGTCAAGGTACGTTGCCTGCAAGGGTGATTAAGGTACGTTTCCTGCACAGGTGATCAAGGTACGTTTCCTGCACAGGTGATAAAGATAGGTTTCCTGCAAAGATGATCAAAGTACGTTACCTGTACAGGTGATTAAGTTATTTTATCTGCACAGGTGGTCAAGGTAAGTTACCTACACAGGTGATCAAGATACGTTTCATGCACAGGTGATCAATGTACGTTTCCTGCACAGGTAATCAAGGTACGTTACCTGCGCAAGTGATTAAGGTGCGCATAAACGACACCATACATTAACTGGACACTGAAAACCGGCCTCTCCCAAATGGGCCTGGTGGCCGATTTACGGAAGTGTTTATAAAATGAGTTCTGATAATCACAGAGACCTCAAACAAAGATTAATTTCTTTGTCGTAACGTTAGGAATGAGTTGCAGAGCATAGAATTTAAATTCACAATCATATATCTTCAGTAAGCGATTCATAACATACCTTCGAACACCAAGAACAATTGATAATCCGTCATAATTTCTAGGAATATTAAACTTTGATCGAGAAAAATAGCTCATAGATACTACACGTAATGTATCTTGATATCACATACAATTGAGTTTTTTCCAATAATGAATAACCTCAGATTTTGATGGATGTAGAGCTTTCGCTAAATCTCATCCCAATAGCAGCAACAAAAGGGAGGTTAAGGAAACCCAGTAATGCTGAAAAAATGAATTAAGATCATAGTAATACTACACTGGAAGCAATGAACTAAAGATACATATTCAACTAGAGCACTCTGAGAGCGCATACCTCCGCCAAGTGAGCCAACGGTAGCAAAAATTCAAATTACCTCTGAAACCATAATTTTCTTTGCCTAAACTCCAAAATCTAATCATGTGGGCCTTTTTATATTAATAACAGCTTGTTCAATTTTTTTGAAAATCCGTTCATAACTTTTTGAGTTATACAGTTAACAAACGTTATGACAAATATGAATCAAACATGCAAACGAACCAACCGATCTTCACCAAAATTTGATCATTCGTGTATTTTACCATTACTAACAACTCCTATAAATTTCATAAAGATCCATCCATTATTTTTTGAGTTTTTGTGCTAACAAGCATAAAATTAAAAACAGTGACAAACGAACGAACAAATAAACGGACCATTACCAAAATTTGGTAATCTACTCTTTGTTATATACCTAACAACTCATGTTAATTTCATCAAAATCCATTAATAACTTTTTGAGTTATGGCATCAAGAAAAATGACGCAGACAAACAATCAAACGGATAGACATATCTTCACCAAAAGTTAATCATCTGTTCCTCCTAACATACCTAACAATCCCTGTAAATTTAATCTAAATCTGTTCATAACTTTATGAGTTATCCTGGTGACAGACAGACAAAAAGACAAACATACAAACACGACGAAAACATAACCTCCTTGGCGGAGGTAACTAGGAGATGAAAATACGAAGACACCGGTAAATGATATTAAAATAGAGCACTCTAGGGCTAATGCAACCCTCTAGGTATTACGGGAACCATCTAAAGCTGCAGATTATGATAGTCAAAATCATTTCACATTACTGCCTAGGTATATTATAACACTTCTTGGTTGCCTACGTTATACCACTTCATGGTTTCCTATGTTGCATCACTTTTTTGGTTGCCTCAGTTAAAACACTTCATGAGTGCCTAGATTATACCACTTCAGGGCTGCTCACGTTGGGCTACGTGACTTCATGGGTGCCAGCGTTACATCACTTCATAATTGGAAGTATTATATCATTTAATGGATGACTACACTTGGAGCGGAAAGAAAAGCTTTAGCACAAAGTTGACCATATCTCCTTTTAGCGCGGTGAAATTTTCATGAAACTTACCGGGAAATCGTGACATCTTACGGCAACACTGTTGAGTTTGTTTACATTTTGCTGTTTCTCCTGATTGATAACTCTTTGCATTTTGTCTGTTTTCGAGGTGAACTACAATAATAACTTCTTGTATATTCTGCTACAATGGGACGTGGAAAAGATGTAACTAACGAGAAAAAAGAAATTATCATCAAAGACACAGCTAACGGCACCTCTCCTGATGTTATTGCCTGAAAATATGACGCCATATTGACACAGTGACAAGATTCTTGAAGGACCCTTCACCACGAAAAAGACGATTAGATGCTGGGCATTCAAGGACTGTTACTGATAGACATGAGAAATATGGTACGTAAAAGACTCGGACCAACAAGTAAATAAATTTTTACGGTTGTGGGTTTCCTGAAGTGCCTAAAACCACAAAAAACTACTTCCTTCGCTCTACTGCTTCTGTCAAATCCCCTCTGAAATTACTTTCTCTGACCCCAAGACATAAAATTTCGAGGATGGAATGGGCAGAGAAATACATGAAGATCAACATGAATCATGTTCTTTTCATCGACGAAGCCTGGGCAACCCTTGGTGGACTTTGTGGGGAGAGTAAGGGTTGAGTGCTACCTGGAGGTGAGTGTCATCAACGCATAAAACGTCAACAACAGGGAGGTGGTGTTATGATATGGACTGGTATTATAGGGGATCGACTTGTAGGTCCGGTTAGCGTACCAGATGGCGTGAAAATTACATCTGCATCATATTGTGACTTCTTAAAGGACGCCTTGGTTCCATGGCTGGATGACATACCTCTTTCGTTGCTTCGAAACTTGATTTTCATGCATGATAATGCTCCTTCTCACTTTGCCCGAACTATCACAGTATTTCTGGATTCTTTGGAGTTCCATAGAGAAAAACTGATGGTTTGGCCACCGTGCTCACCTGATCTAAACCCAATTGAAAATTTCTGGACCCTTTTGTCATGGGAAATTTACGCAGATGGAAGGCAGTACAACTCAAAATCTGTCTTTTGGGATGCTGTTGCTGTAGCAGCAAGGGTAGTTCCACCTTTTGCAATAAAGAAACTAACTGGCTGCGCTGCAAGGATTCAAGTATTATTGAAGTTATTAAATACTATGGGGATCATGTTTGGCAAATATGAATTTTTTGAGTCATCAACTTTTGATTAATGACTTCTTGTTTAATAAATAGTTTTCTCATTTGTGTAGTTCATTTTTGCTCCTTTGGTGATGTAAAACGATGAATATTTGTTTTTTTAGTCAAAAAACTTTTTTACCACCCCTCAGTCAAATTAGTAAAATTGACAATCATTCATAATTTTCTACAACCAGCACGATAAGTCGTTTAAAAATTTACAAACACCATAAGCCATAAGCACCATTAGTTTAACTTTCTGCAAAATTTTCACTGAATTTATAGCTAAATAGTCGAAATGTGGTCAATTCTACGATAAAGCTATTATTTCCGTTCTAAGTGTAGGTTTTATCACTTCACGACTGCCCAAATTAGATCACTTCATGGTTGCGTAAGCTAAATCAATTCATGGTTGCCAGAGTTAAATCACTTCACAGTGCCCTACATTACATCACTTCAGGGCTGCCAATGATATTATCACTCAACAGCTGTCAAAGCTACATTACTTCACATTTGCCGATGAAATATCACTTCACAGTTGCCAATGCTGGATCACTTCATAGCTACCAATGCTACATCATTTCATATTTTTTCCCAATGCTAGCTCGTTTCACGGCTGCCAATGCTATATCACTTCACTGCTACCAATGCTATATCACTTCACTCCTTTCAATGCTAGATCAATTCATGGTGGCAAGTGCTTCCTCACTTTACTACTGTCAAGGCTTCATCACTTCAAGGCTGCAAGCTGCTCCAACTCACCCTTCAGCTCTACTGTCTCTTCTGATTTTTTTCGCTTAGCCCGTATACCAAATAAACTTTAAATAATAAATAGAAAGTCGACTGATAAGCTAAAATTTAACGTTTCGGAATTTTTGATCTCCCATCATCAGAAAAAATTAAAAGAAGTTGAAGGAATTTAGAAGGACTAATTTTATTTCAATCGAGCAAGGTCTGGGCTGATGCTATCAGGGGGAGGGCTAAAACGCTAATGAGCGTGGTGCGCTTGGGGGGTCCTTATATAGCTGCCATTGATTTGTTGATAGGGAATCTAATTTTCGAAAAAAGAGGTATATGAGGCTGATAATAAGCATTTCGGTGAAGGGAGTTCAACGTTGATATAAATGGTACTGTACCTAATTATGGGGAAGTGCACTGCATCTCCCGCAGTCAGTCACGTAAGACAGCGCAGTGCATGGATCGTTCTGGAGTATGGTCAACAAACCGTAGTCCATCGACCACACTCCAGAACAACCGGGGCTAAACAGTAGGCCGACGGGAACTAAACATTCTATTCTAAGACAAATTACAAGTAATAAATAGAAAGTGGACTGGTAAACTAAAATTTAACGTTTCGGGATTTTTGATCTCCCATCATCAGAAGAAGTTAAAAGAGGTTGAAAGAATGAAAAATACTATACTAAGAAATAAAATTAGTCCTTCTAAATTCCTTCAACTTCTTTTAACTTCTTCTGGTGATGGGAGATAATTCGCTGCTGGCTCTCTCTTTGGTTTCAAACTACGGCACCACAAAAGACACCCAGCAGAGTGACTCCACACACGTGAGGTGATGTGAGAAACGTCACCTGGACTTCTTCCGAAGACTCTCAAGGTAACAGTCGACTTTCTATTTATTACTTGTAATTTGTCTTGGGATAGTATTTTTAAAAAATTCCATTAACATTTAAATCAGCTGTTTACTTGGCATTTCAATACAAACTGAGCATACCACGAATTTGAGAAGCTAGGTTTAACATGAGACTTTATTTTGCTGACTATTGCGAAATAACTTTACTCTACTGCAAATATCAGAGAATGTCAAATACAGTTGCTTTATATAATTACACTTAAAGCTTTAATATTTTTGTGAATGTGTTGAGTACTGTATCGAAGTTTTACAAGTATGCACTTGTTTGCCAGTCATTACTAAATTCAAAAGAAGTGAGTCAAATAGCTTATACAGAGCATGAAAAAGTAATGGGAGAACATATAAAAATGCGTCGGCGGCACCTTGCAGTCAAGCCCAATTGCCGGACCGAAATCTGCCTAAGGAGCCACTGTCCAGTCAATGTATGGTGTGGTCTATGAGGGGCGTTACCTGCACAGGTGTCAAGGTGCGTTACCTGCACAGGTGATCAAGGTGCGTTACCTGCACAGACGTCATGGTGCGTTACCTGCACAGGTGTCAAGGTGCATTACCTGCACAGGTGTCAAGGCGCGTTACCTGCACAGGTGATCAAGGTGCGTTACCTGCACAGGTGATCAAGGTGCGTTACCTGCACAGGTGTCAAGGTGCGTTACCTACACAGGTGATCAAGGTGCGTTACCTGCACAGGTGTCAAGGTGCGTTACCTGCTCAGGTGTCAAGGTGCGTTACCTGCACAGGTGATCAAGGTGCGTTACCTGCACAGGTGTCAAGGTGCGTTACCTGCACAGGTAATAAAGGTGCGTTACCTGCACAGGTGATCAAGGTGCGTTACTTGCACAGATGTCAAGGTGCGTTACCTGAACAGGTGTCAAGGTGCGTTACCTGCACAGGTGTCAAGGTGCGTTACCTGCACAGGTGTCAAGATGCGTTACCTGCACAGGTGTCAAGGTGCGTTACCTGCACAGGTGTCAAGGTGCGTTACCTGCACAGGTGTCAAGGTGCGTTACCTGCACAGGTGTCAAGGTGCGTTACCTGCACAGGTGTCAAGGTGCGTTATCTGCACTGGTGTCAAGGTGCGTTACCTGCACAGGTGATCAAGGTGCGTTATCTGCACAAGTGTAAAAAAATGTGCGTTACCTGCACAGGTGTCAAGGTGCGTTACATGCACAGGTGATTAAGGTGCGTTACGTGCACAGGTGTCAAGGTGCGTTACCTGCACAGGTACCAAGGTGCGTTATCTGCACAGGTGTCAAGGTGCGTTACCTGCACAGGTGATCAAGGTGCGTTACCTGCACAGGTGTCAAGGTGCGTTACCTGCTCAGGTGATCAAGGTGCGGTATGCACAGGTGATCTAGGTGCGTTACCTGCACAGGTGTCAAGGTGCGTTATCTACACAGGTGTCAAGGTGCGTTACCTGCACATGTGATCAAAGTGCGTTACCTGCACAGATGATCCACATATGTTTCATCCACAGGTGACCAAGTAACGCTGTCTTGCTTGGATGGAAGAAACGCTAGTCTGTATCCTAGATGCAGTTCCAATTAACTTCCAAAGCTGCGGAAGATAAATTTTTATCACCCGCGGACAAAGTGAGAGAGTTGATAATGTTTCCGTTGAAGATTTAAGTAGGTATATATATATATATAAATAAATATACTTGTATTTAGAGGTAAATTGTTATGTCTGTCCACATAATAAGTGGTCGAAGGAGTTGAGCTATCTTCATAATTTTTTGGAGGGAGTTTGATGGGTTGACCTACATGTGACCCATGCCAAAAAACTAGTCCTAGCTGGCCATAACAAATGACGGCGTTCAATTTTCCTTCACCGGGTGGAATTTGCCACCGCCGCGGCAGATCGTCTCACGCCACAAGGCGTCCCATTTTTTCCTATGTTATTATTAAGAGATCTGCACGGGGCGGTGACCCCAGCGCCAGCCTTGTTGAACACAGCATCCATAAGAGAAACTAGGACTAGCTGGCCATAAAAAAATGACTTCGTTGAATTTGTTCCCACAGCGGGTGATGGTCTTACGCCACGACACGTTCTAGTTGTTGTTGTTGCGCATGTGCTTGGGTGTACAGAGGGAAGTAATATGCAAAGGGATTGATTGCTAGACGAGTAGGATACTAGCGTAACTATGTCCATGTGAACTGGCAGCGCCCGCATATTTTGTGGTCAGGGTAGTTGATAGGTGCAGTTAATCGCTAATACCTAATAGAATCAGTTCACTATTCTGGTGTAAAGAAGGGACGTTATCGCAAATTGTGCGCATTTATTTTAGCCGACTGGGTAAGCTGCTTCTGCACATCAGCGGGTACTTTGGAGATTCATTCGACAGAAGAGACCGTAGATAACTGTTATTCATATGGTATCATGTATGGACCTATATCATAGGCCCGGTTTCATGGACACGAAATGTGAAAATGAGTAGCATGTTTGAATGTTCATCTGTAAATCTGTGAGAAGCAGCTAACACTGACCACTGCTGTTTCTCAGCTCATATCAGAGATGCATTATTGTTCTCCCATCTAATACTAGAATTGTAACGGACGCAGGTGTGTATGTCGTGCGCGAACGATGGATTTGCGCGATCGATCGATCGCGCTCCGCAAACGATGGATGTTGTAGGTATTAGGCCGTAATTTCGGGTAAGTTGGACTATATTCGGGTTTAATGTCGGGTAGGTTAGGGGAGGCAAGGACTGTTTTTTTTTTTTGTTTTTCATTTTAAAATTTGAACGATCGATCGTTTGCGCAGCGCGATCGATTGATCGCGCAAATCCATCGATCGCGCACAGCATGTACACTATACCAGGAGTCTGTTTGCTAGCTTGCTTGCTTGCTTACCGACATACATACCTGTCTGCCAACCTACCTATCTACCTGCCTGTCTTCCTACCTGTCTCTACCAACGTGCCTACTTGTCTACCTGTTTACAAAACTAGCTGCCTACCAATCTGTCAGCCTAACTGCTTTCCTACTAACACCTTGACAAGCAGAATTATAACATATATGATGCGTAAACATATAAATAGCTGCAACTTCACACTCACTCTTTTCGTGTTTTATTGAGCAGCGTTTATTGTCTTTGTAATTTTTTCCGCCAGTTTTCTCTGGATTTAGCTACTATTTGTGTTTTATTATTATAATTATTTAATAAATACGAGAGCACTCCGAGAGCAGACACCTCCGCTAAGTAACACAGTGGTAACGAAAATTTCAGAAAAACAGAGAGACAGACGGACATACGATAATATAATCATCTGTTTCTCGTGACGTTCTTAACAAACTCCAGTAAACATGTAACATCCTGGCAGCAGTTTTTTTTTTTTTTTGCTATTACTCGAGTACTTTATTTGAAATTTGTTAACGATTACTTGAGTTATTCGTTATTAAAAGTTAGTAGAATTGCTAACAAGTTCCCTTACGGGCAGCAAGAGCACACGTACAGGGACCCGTCCCTCAAGTATGAACAGACTGAGGAGTACAAGAGGCAGCAGCAGATTCTGGCGTCCCTCAGGGGCCAGGGCACGTCCCCAGCAGGAGGGTCCACGCGCCAGCAGAGTCCTCTGCAGGACTTCGCCTCCACCGTACAGAGGGGCATCGGCCGACCTCAGGGCAGGAAGGTGCGTACCTGAGATCCTTTGGGGGTAGATCTGTATCTCGGAAATTAACACATTTTTATTTTTAAACCAGTGCACCAAACGCGACACTTTTGTCGAATAAGTCATGAAAATATGTATTTGAAAACATCTTACCATCCCATCGAAAAAGTCCACAATACTTCAAAATCACAAAGTCCACGAAGTTCACCAAGTCCACCAAGTCCACAAAGTTCACAAAGTCCACCAACTCCACAAAGTTCACAAAGTCCACACAGTCCACGAAGTTCACCAAGTCCACATTGTCCACCAAGTGCACAAAAGCAACCCAGTTCACAAAGGCCCCTGACCAGGCCTTCACTAATAACCCGGGAATTCCCGGGTTCGTATCCTAGATACGGTTTGGCAAAAAGAAAAGTTGGGTGACATGAGTTTTTTTTTTAGTATTAGATACGGGAAAATTAAGGCTTCGGACAGACGGAGGGACGGACGGACTGACAGGCAGACGGTTTTCTTATTATAGTATAGATTGCGGGTCATTGCTGTAAGTCAACGCGCTAGCTGCTAATTTGCTTCCCATGTTAGTAGTTAGAGTGAAGATCAGGGCGCTCCGCCCTTTATTTGTTAGGCACAGCATCCATTTGAGACAATACGTAAATGAATTTCTTTCCTCCTTTCTTCTGTTTCCTTCTTCCTTCAACAGTTCAGCGGGGTTCACACGTGCGCCATTTTCTGAGAGTAAGACGAGGACATTCTCTCGATAATCGAATCGCTGTGCAATGTTTGCAACTGAGAAGAAGAAAATAAACTTTCAAGTGTGCAGACAGAATATTTGGTTTGGGATTAAGAATTCCTTTAAAAAAAGTTTGGCTTGAAGAAAACAGAGAATTCTCGAAACAGTTATTCATCTTTTGCGGTCCTTAATTAAGGTAGATAAGAAGTTCTTCCATGAAATTGCCGTTTTCTTCACATACATTCATGGTTTTGTTCTGGAGAATGTCTTACTTTGCCCTATTACTGCGTTGATTTTCTTCTCAACTTACTCAACATGGACTTAAAACTAAGTGTACTCCGCATGGCGGAAAGGAAGAATAATTAGTGTCTATTCTAAGCAGAGAGTACTTTAGACTTCTCTATTGCTTGGAATAAAAGATTACATAATCCAAATCTTGTTGCTGTTGAACAGATGAATCTCTTTCATTTTCATCAACTGCTTGGTGCTTCTTCCACCATTTTGTTGAAGAAAATTTCTTGAAGACGGCAATATCACAAATACAATAACCCTCTATTGAATAAACAACCATACAGTGCTATGTTAGTAAGCAGTGAGGTATAAATAGCTCAGAAAGTTCCTACATTGCAGAGAAGAGAAGCGAACGCTGCCCCGCACTACCCCGCCCCCAGCGGCGCCTCCGTCAGGAGGTGGCCAGACTCTGACCTCTCCAGGCAGGTGGCTCAGCAGAACCAGCTGCACCAGCTGAGGATGCAGATCAGCGAGAGGCTTGGCAATATGACCTGCATAATGAAGGCCATGAAAATGGTAAATGTCGTGTGGTAATCATCATGTGGTAAATGTCATGTGGTAATCATCATCTGAAAACTGTAATGCAATAATCGTCCCGTGGTTACAGCTATGTGGTGACCATCTTCTGATGCCAACTATGTGGTAACCATTATGTGGCAACTGCTGTGTCATAACCAACGCATGGTAATTGTTGTGTGGTAACCATCATGTGGTAACTGCCGTGTGATAACTGGGTATGATACCCATCATGTCGTAACTATTATGTGGTCACGGCCGTGCGTTGCAATGAGTAAATAACGCAAGTGAATCACAAGCCCTGTCACACTGTAAACTAGAACAATATCTGAGGCAGCATAAGTACGCAAAGCCGGATTCACACCACAGTCGTTTGTTACCCGTACGGCTTACAAAACATCCTAATGTTTAGTTGCTTCCTGTAAACAGGGGAATAGTGCAGAGGTTTCTGAGTGCAAATTCATTACAAATTTGCACCGGCGTCCCGCACTTTATTAACTATACTTGCTGAGTAAACTCACTTGCTGGCTAACATTTTAATAACTTTTTGGTGGACGCAACAAGATGTTAGAACACTTTGTGCTGCTTATTGAGAAAAAATATGTATCAATGTATAGTGAGAACCCGTCTTTGATGAGCGTCACGAATGCCATTACTGCCGCTGAATCTCTTGGGGTCCTATAAAAAGAAGTAGAATCGTGTAGTACTCAACAATCAGCAGACAGTGCGGCCACTTGTTACATAGGCTAGCTTGAGCCTCTGTCTTCTCTACAAAGGCGATCTTCCAGAAGAAGAGAAAAGGGACATATAGTATGTCGATTGTAACTTGGAAGCCATCATGTACGATTATGTTCCCACACATGATAACGCGCATGGGAACAGCAAGTAGGGAGAGACGAGGAAGAACAAAGGAGGGTAACGTCAGGGCGAGTATAAAAGCGGAAGAATGCAAAGTGGGCACGAAAGATAGATGTCCCGAGAGCCTAGCTAGGGTAACCTACAGGATACTCCTGGGAGTCACTGCTGCTCGTAATATAAGATAGGGTTGATATTACTGTTTAGCCGCCTTAAGGGGGGTCGTCCCGAAATTTTGGAATTTTCTTTATTAGTGGTCCGATCTTCCTGAAATTTTCACATAATATGTAAAATTGAAAACAAAACACNTTTCCGTTTAGGCCTTAGTTTTTTATATATTTATATAAATAATATATATATGTATATATTTTAAAAGAATAGAACTGCCTCAGTTTTTATGCTAGAATAAAAACAAAGACAGTTTCGGAATCCTTGAAAGATTCCCTACAACAATTACGTTTATTAAATTTTTTTTTCTTTTTCGTTTTCTATTGACGTGAGATTTTAGATGGGTGACTGAACTCTTTGAGTTACCCATCTAAAATCTCCCGTCAATAGAAAACGAAAAAGAAAAAAATTTAAAGGAAACGTAGTTGTTATAGGGTATCTTTCAAGGATTCCAAAACTGTCGTTGTTTTTATTCTAGCATAAAAACTGAGGCAGTTCTATTCTTTTTTAATCTGAAAATGTAGTTTTTTCAATAGAGGCAATTTTATGTTTTTTTTTTTTGTTATAAAATGTAGTATTTCCAAAGGAAATGCCCTTGGCATGTTTCATTTTTTTCATTCGCTAGCCCCCTAGAAATTTGGTATGCATAAGCCTTTGGTAAACTGTTGATTTTGCAGCAAAAATAAAAAAAAGGCAAATTTGGACCCCTGTGGACCCATTTTCCCCCCATTTTGGGGGGGTTCTCGTGCCGCTAGCCCCCTAAAAATTTGGGGCGTAATTCCCCCATACCTGAAGACACTTTCTGAGCAAAAAACAAAAAATTGATCATTTTGACCATTTTCGCCGGGACGACCCCCTTAAAACACCTACAACAATGCACACTACCCATGCAAATACTGTGAAATCCAGGGCTTTGTACGATTCAAATCAACACTTGTCCAAAAGACTCGAGGAATTTTAACCTCCAACCATGCCAAATATTCGAACATCATTGCTTAATTAAAAATAGCAAGTTTACCAGACAAGACAATGTATTCTAGTTCTTTTACGTACTTTCAAACTGAATTATGTATGAAATCCTGAGTTGCTCAGCACCAGTAATAACTGTTTTTTTTTTTTTTCATGCACGCAACAGTTGACTGACGACTTGGAGCCTAACTACTCTTTCATCGCGAGTACCCTGCTGGAGCTGCCCGTGTCTCACGAGGTGTACGAAGAGCTTCGAGAAGGCCAGGACTACTGCCAGAAGTTCTCCCAGTGTCTGCCCGAACGCAAGAAGATCCACGATATTCCTTTGGGCCATACGCTAAGCTCGGCTTTTGAATTTTTCCGTTGTTTTGGGCGGGAAAAAGTGCGCGTGTGTATGAACAACGACGTTTCGGCCTCGGCGCAAATGCTTGTTCCCAGGAGGACGACTGTTGTAGGCGCTGGTGGTCAGTTCATTCTGCGGTCAGAATTCGACCAAACCGTGGATGAAGTGGACCAGTTGGTAAACGGCGGGGCTAGCCAGTTTATTAATACAGTGTTGTTGTAAGAGTCATGGAGCTGGGTCCAGATTTGTCAAGGTAGATTCAAGCTTGTAAAGCCAGGCCCGTGTTGTATCTCACAGCTACCACTACTAAGTGCATTTAAATTACCACGCTTGAGCCCCTACTGGTAGATGAGAGCCCAAGAAACATGCATCGGGCTCTTTCTGGCCTTTGCATAACGTTTCACAGTCGTAATTACATGCGTGCAGTACCAAGATCGTGTTACTATTTGAATGCAGTGTAGTGAGTTATGTAAAGAGCAAATCTTCAGTGTTGTAACGTCGTAAATCTGGGCCCAAGCATTCAGTTCCTGGACTTCATGCTTTTGTAAAGCGAGTAACAGATTCTCAGTCTTAGGGCATTATAATCATAGTCATTTATTTTGGCCGTGTACAAGCGCAGTGCTACCAGTATAAAACCGGCTGCTGACGAGAGCCTTTCGTCTCCAAAATGCGAGCACAAACAGTCTCTGTTTTGTGGAACAAATGTTCCCGATACTGCACCCCCGGAGTCGACTGTCGCGACTCGCGACCACATCAGCTGATCATTGTTTACCAACTGCCTCAGCGCTCAGTTGCTTTTGCCACTTTTCAAAGGGAAAATATCACCAGTGTTTCCCTTCAGTTCCTCAAATTTCTCTGTAAACTTTCTATTTTAATGGGCACAATATTAGGCTGATGACTATTTATGTAGTTAGGTACATCATTATTTAAAGTGAAAATCTCTCTAAGTATTTAATTGCGAACCACCTCCAGCCTAGCCAATATTTAGATGCTGTCAAATTCATCCATGTTCTCACATACACTAGGGAATCATAACCCCTTTCAAATTCCTCAAAATAATGCCCATCAGCTCAATAATTCACATATGCTGCTTTGCACAGACTTTCTCAACAGCAGCATGTGATGATGCACCTCCAAAAACACTTAAATATTGGAACATTCATTAAAAAATAGAACTATGCCTCTTCAAATTTAACAAAAACGTCATTATATTTGGGGAAAAGTTTGTTTTCATGTAAAAATAAAAAAAAAAAAAATGAGCTAAGCATCGCCACAGCCACTGTTTTGTTCCCGTTTCGTGCAACAGCAATGCAGCACGGGGGATAAAGGCTCCTAGCACACAGATGCAGCTAGGTACGGGCGGCTAAACAGCCCAGGAAGTAAAGAATGCAACGGGAGGACTCAATAGGACTGAAATAAAACATAGCTGAGACCGAACGTAGCAAATTTACATCACATCGACGAGGCGAAGTGTTTTAGGTGGGGGGCCTCAGACCTTCGTATATGGTTTTCTTGAACATATCACCGTATTTTTTCGATTTATTTCATTCAGTCTCCCGCGTAAGACTGGCCAGCTACTTGAGCTGCAAAATATCGAAAAATGTTGTTGCCAAGTACAGAAGGTTCGGGCAATGGCTAACTGTTACTGTGGTTTCTCTCGTGTACATAATTGGCTATTATGGTGCTTATATAAGTTGGTAAGGAATATATATATTCTGTGAAGAGTGCTGTGAACTGAATATGAAGTGTAAATAAGGCTTCAATCAAGAAAAAGAAGTTAAATTGTGTCGCCGAAAGGGAACAAATTCGGCGCTAGTGTTGTGAAAGTTTCCACCTACATGCACTGCAATATTCTATAGATAATTGCTAAATTAGTATATATTATCATAATTTATTTTTACGCTAGGGATAAATTTTGCAATTTAAGACGATTTTTCTGGTGAAATTAGTTAAAATACTCCTAGGCTGTTCAGCCATAGATTCATCGATGATGACGTCACTTTTTGGTGATAATTTTTCGTGAGTCCTCCCGTTACGTTCTTTGCTTCCTGAAACAGCCTTTCTTTGGAACTTTCGTTCCCAGAACACGAAACGTTCTCGTGTTCCGACTCTCGTCTGCAGCAGCCTTAACAATTCGCCCCGGCAACTGTGCACTCCCGCAGATAAGCACCACTCCAGAAGTCTTCCGGTTGTTGACTATTTCTTCATCTAATAAAGAAAAAAGGAAGGAAGGAAGAAATGGTAGTACTTGTGACATGAAAGGAAACATGAAAATTTTTGGCACTGCGTTTCCTCCGTCTTAAATATTTTCATTTGCAGTTCTCGTATGTTTCATGTTAAAAAAAATAGTTTTTCAACCTCTGACTGGCGGGGTAACGGAAAATGCTCAAACAGTCTCCAAAGAAACACACTTTTTGAACTGCCCAGATCGTCATCTGAGGTTACCTGCCTTTCACTAGGTGTGTTCGTCATATGCCACGAACCACTCTGCCAGTGTCAAAGAGCGAGACGACAAGGCTGCTCGAGACAAACGTATTTTAAATTCCTCCCAATCTCTAATTGGTATGTAGAGGACTAAGCTAAATGCTCACTCATTAATTTAATAAATTTTAAAGTCTACTAAAAATTTTCTGCGTTTTTCTGAAACAGATGATTCAAATTGTCGATAATTTTGATTATTTAAATAAATATTTCATTTTAATGTCCATCTACAATCTTCTGTGCATATGCTGTGAATGAAAACTTAATGTACTTCACCACCTACAATAATTTGTACAACGCTCCATGATAGCAATAGGTTTACACATATGCCAATTGTGAATCAGCTGGCGCATCATCATGTGAGTTGTAAAGCTAAACAAATAAGAAAAAACGAAAAACAGGGGACCAGGGGCGCTGGTGTCACTTTAATGGAAAAGTCTAGATATATGTAGGTAAATACAACTGAGCGTTACGCGCAAAGATTAATTACAATTTTAATTGTTGTCAGTGTAGATTACGATTATCTACTTCAAACACATATTTTCAGCTTTTCATGCACCGCCAGAGAGCTGCAACAGCTTGGGTTTTTCTCTAAAACCTTAGGTTTTCGCATAATGTCATAGGTTCAGTTTCGTAATTTTTTTTTTTTTGTTCTATAGATGATAGAAATACGAAAAACGGGCTCGTCAAGCATACTAAGCATGTCATTATATAATTGAAATGACTATGTTATTATTTAACTTTTTTATGTTGTTTTAAATTTTTTACAGCCTAAGCTTAGGTTCTCTCAAACTGCCATTAGCAGCCCATGATTTGTTAATACACGAGATGTGTTTACTCGTTTGAAACCAGAATGTGACGCAAATTGGACAAATTTTTCCACGTACTTTCCGTTCATTTTATATTCCAGTCTCTTTGACCGTACTCATACTCATTATTGTGTTCCTAACTTTAGCTAGCCACCTACGTGTCTAATAGCAAAATATGAGATAGCCAATAAACGTTTGGATGATGCAAGTCTACCTTTGTGTGTGTCGAAGTCCATTTGCCATTAGAAACTTGTTTTATTTTACATCTACTACGCATTCACGAATCTCAGTTCATTTTTTTGTAGTCCTGGATCCTAACGCTGGCCAAGCCTGCTGTGTTGTAAACACGCCAATGCATTTGTTCAAAGCACGAATGTGAATGAGCAGTCTTTGCCTGGATCCGCTTGGGGCCGCACGTTTCCTCGCTTCTCTTCCTCTCTTCGACTACTTCCCCCCTCTGCCCAGGCCCCCTCCGGAGCCTCCTCCCCAAGTTGGCACTGGTGGACCCTGACGATTGCAACGAACAACAACACAACGAATGTACATAATTATTAATTAGTGACAACAGCTTCACGACGCTGTGCATCACAAGCTGCAAAACCAGCGGCGTTTCGTGCGTTTAGGCCAGAGGGGCTGGACAATGGCAACGAATGAAGTGAATGAAAACAAAACTGTCAATATAAGAGTAAGGCCTGAATCATAAATGTTTCCAAGAAGCAGGATTTTAATTCAGCACAAAAATTTACCTGTTCATCTCAATCGTTTCCAAATAAATGCCGAAGGGCTAGCATCTTCCGGCCTCATTTCGCCTTCCATTTATAATGAAGTGGGCACACTATCGCAAAACTTGCTCAGTCTCGCGACTTTTCCCTTTCGCCGTCAAGTTGACGTGACTACTACTCATGGTGCTTGAACGTTACGCTAAAGCTATACGTCACTGCAACTTTAAACTAGCACAGAAATAGGGGGTATTTGCAAAGCTTCGCCATTGCTGCTTGTTATAACGTCAGGGGCGGCGGAACAGGGGGGGGGGG
>LQNS02001155.1:6673851-6684777 GCA_001587735.2 Parhyale hawaiensis
AAAAAATGAAAAATACAGTTTTTTTTCTAGAATTTTTTTCTAGTATTTGCATGAGCTGAATTGAATTCTTTCTATGCTGAACCGATAGCAAAAATATTGAAGTTTATTGCCCTATTTTTAGTTTGGCGAAACTCTGCATAGTTTGGTTTCTACAGCCCTCAATATGGCTTGGCAGAGTGCTGTCCCGAGTTACCCCGGGTGTCCCGAGTTACCCCGGCGTACGGTACACTGTTTTCCTTTTTTTTAACTTATACAAAATAATGTACCTTCATCCAAATTAGCGTAAACCTACCTCAAAACATCTTATGAAGCTTTCTTGCAGTTTGTCTTCATCTTAGTTGCGTTATTAACAATTTTTTACTATTATTATTCCACTGCGACTTTTCACCCCAACGCTCTAGTGAAATCACCACGTTATATAGTGAGAAGCCCATCGCGCGGTTCTCCATTAATAACTTCAATACAAAAAAATGTACTTTTCCACAAATTGACATGAACGTACTTTGAAACATCATATATAAGCATGAAAAGTTTCAACTTCATAGCCCCAGTTGTTTTTTAGTATTTTTAAAGTATGTGGAACATGCTATGCATCACAGGTGTAGATGCTAATTAAAAACACTATCCTAAGGCCAATTTCAAACAATGAAATGAAGGTCAACAGCAAACTAAAACTAAAATTTTAACGTTTCTGAAATTTTTTCCCATCATGAGAAATTTTGAATGAAAACTACAAAGGATGCCTAACACAATTTATCTTAGATGACTCAAGTTTTGAGATGTGTTAACACGGTGGGACCTAAAGGGCGAATGACCATGGTGCGCTATGTGGTGCTTATATAAGCGTGGGACGGTAAGGGAAGCGGAGGAAAACGGGCAAGTACAGCTGGAGGAAAAAGTGTCGGTCATGGGTTGTGACGAGTGGTGCAGCTTGTAGTGAGGCTAGGTTTTGTTGGACAATGATTCTAGGGCGGAGAGAAAAGAACACGCACCGTACAGTCGGAGGCAAAATGTCGGTCATGGGCTGTAGCCTAAAAAGCGAATGAACAGAGCTGTGAGAAGGGGATGGGTGTCAGCTCCTATACAGTTGGCAGATGGGGAGCTAGTTAGTCAGGGATAGTGTGAAGGAGGTACAGCTGAGGTTATAATGTTGATGCTAGGTCTTGTTCTATGGGTATAAAGGGATTGTAATACTAAAAGAGCCAAAGCGAATCTTGAAATCATACATGAAAAAATACATAAAAGTGAACTGTTTTTGTTTAGACTTTAGACAATTTGTGTATTCTCCTTTCATTTAATTCTTTGTGTATTCTTACAGATATTTGTGCTGATGATGAACAGTACTTAGGCCCTATACATTCACTTTTATGAATTTTATTCATATATGATTTAAAGATTCGCTTTGGCTCTTTTATTTATTCTGAAATTAAGACTTGGACAATGTCAAATCTGAAGGAATACATAGTGCTCAAATAGGGATTCTAATGTTGTGAATTCTATTGGATTGCAAGAGTCAATGATTGAGAGAAGTCATTTTTGCTGATGGGATGGTAGTTTTGCTCAATATGCAGGCAGGGAGCTGAATGTGAGGGTTTTGCAAGTAGTGTTATGCTGGATAGTGAGTGGATACACTTGTTGTGAAATCAATGCGGGCTTTGAAATGTTGTCCTGTGCAATCAATGTACGAGGCATTGCATCCTCTGCTTTTGAAACAGTAGATAACACTTGACTGTAGCAGTGTGGGTGGTTTGTCTTTAAATTCAAAGTAGCCCCCTATGGTAAATGTATTTTTGTATGAAAATTTAAAGTTTAGATGTGGATAAGCTTCAGAGAGGAATGTTTTCAATGAGTTTGCTGCACTAACAGAAGCATCGTTGTAGTATGGAAGCAAATGAAAGAAGTCTCATTTAGGGACAGAGGGTTTGTTAACGCCGGTATTGAACAGTTTATCTAGGAAAAAGTTGCAGTAGTGGTACAGAAGATGGTGTGGGTAACAGTTATTTTTGAAGAAATTTTGGAGTCAACTTCGTTTGAGAAGGTAAGGTAGGAGGAGGGCAATTGGTATGCTCGAAATAGTAGAGTTTTTATAGCATTGATTTTAAATTGATTGTAGCAGTGACTGAAAACGCTTGTCCCAAGGCCTGAAAACATTGGCTTTCTGTTAACACCATTGACCAGCATTGAGTTGTGGTTGGTTACTAAAACATCTAAGATAGCTAATGAATTATCTGACTGGTTTTGATGTTTACTATTTAGATAATCCATGGTTTTGATGTTTACTATTTAGATAATCCAGAAATAAATCAGAACCTGTTTGGTTCTTAAATACTAGAAAGGTGTCATCTACATAGCGACTGTAGTGGATCGGTTTGCATACATTTGGGCAATCGTTAAACCAAAGTGTTTCGTGATTGCATAGGAAGCTATTTACTAGCGACAGACTGAGCGGGCTACCCATGGAGACCCCATCTATTTGTTTGTACAGACTATTGTTAAACATGAAGAAGGAATCTTTATTGGTGAGACTAAGGAAAGTTCTAAAGGTTGGTTTGTCCATGTTGTGGAATAGGTCCGTGTCATCAAAAACTTTGTTGCAAATGATATCTATAGTTTTGTCTATGGGGATGTTGGTGAAAAGAGAGGTGACATCAAAGCTGGATAAGTGGGCTTTTGCAGGCAATTGGAGGCCTTTGATACGATCACGAAATTTGTATGAGTTGCGCAAACTAAACTGATCAGTGGTTAAAGGTTCAAGTTATGGAATGAGGAACTGAGCGATAAAATAGGACATGGTTTTAAAAGCAGCTAGCATTGGTCATAAGGGGACATGAGCTTTGTGTACTTTTTGAAGCCCGTTTATGATGCCCAGGGAAGCACCTGAATTGTACAGCGAATGGTAAATCGCATCAATGATGATGCCTTGGTCTTACAAGTTTTTTGAGAAATCTATGATTGTTGATGAATTTAAGTGTAGGTTTGAAGGGGTCGGTATGTGAATCATCAGCAGTGAACTTGGTTGTATTGGAAAGGATATCATTCATTTTTTCATAATACTGATTTTTGTCCAGAATGGCAACCCCTTCCCTTGTCGGGTCTGCTCACAACAGAATTTTCTTTGTGGAAGTTAGATAACAGCGATAGATCAGACCTAGAAAAGATTAGAGAAAATTCTCTATGTTTACTGTACCAGTTGTAGATGCAATTACAAGTTGCTTTCATTTTATTTTTTATTTCTGCAAATGAAAAGTTGAGACGCAGTGGTTGCGATTTCAATCTGTTAGCTAGGCCTTTAAAACCTATGAAGTGTTTGTAATAGTCTGGTTTGAATATGGGTAGGCCGAATGACAGCAGAAATTTGAGGCACGGTTGAAGTATTACTTTCGAGTAGTTGGAAATTACGTTGTCTGGATTACAGGAGGTTAGGTTTGTGATGCTTGTTGCGTTCAACTTTCAGCTGTGGATGGATTTGGTTCTATCTATGAATTTTTTGGTGTTGGACTGTACAAAGTGAACTAAACTGATTTGGTCAAGAAATAAAAACGAATTTTTAATCTGAGATAGGTACTGGTTGGTCAAATTAGTATTGTTGAGGATTTGCTATGCTGAGTTTGAATTTCCAAGTGCAAAGAGTTTAGACTGCCTGGATTTGTACAGTTTCCTGTTCTGAAGTGACTGTCGATACAAATGGAAGTGGAGAAATTTTGGGATGACTTGATATGCTTTGCAACATGTTGAGAAGTGCAGGTCTAGCTTTGCTTTTCCAAGTTTTATGGAGAATTTTTCATATTTCCTGAATATTGACATGCCGGGTTGTCCATATGTTCTCTCCGCCCTAGAATCACTGTCCAACAAAACCTAGCCTCAATATAGACTAGTGACTACAACTGTACCCCTCGTCACAACCCATGACTGACACTTTTTCCTCCAACTGTACTTTCCAGTTTTCCTCTGCTTCCCTTACCATCCGACGCTTATATAAGCACCCCATAGCGCACCATGGTCATTCGCCCTTTAGGTCCCACCCTGTTAACACATCTCAGAACTTTTCATCTAAAATAAATTGTGTTAGGTAGGTATCATTTGAAGTTTTTATTTAAAGTTTCTGATGATACGAAACAATTCCCAAAACATTAAAATTTTAGTTTTAGTTTGCTGTCGACCTTTTCACTGTTTTTATTAACTGTTCTATCATTATGGAACATGACAAAAATTTGTAAAATCAGAAATAATAAGGATTTTTGACTCCTGTACTTTTTCCAGTTTTCACCATAGAAAACTAGTTACACAAAGAAAATGGAAAACCAGTTTTCTTTGAATAACTGTTTTCTATGGCAAAAATCAGAAAAGTTCAATTGTCTAACCCACATTATTTTCAGATTTTACAAATCTCTACCAAGTTCCATTCAAATCTGTCCATAAATAAAGTTCTTTTTTCAGTCGCATTTCTCGAATTTCACCACAATAAAATCCCAGCTGAAGGGCTCAAATTCCATTTTATTTTTCCGACTTCTAAACCGTACTAGTCCTACAGTTTTTGAGCTACAGAGATAATTTTGGAATCACACAAAGCAGAATATGATTCTCTAAAATGTCTCACTTGGGTTTTCTGGTTTTCGAATTAGAAGACGAGTGTCTGCTAACATTTTTGAAAGAAACTGAAAAAAAAAAAATTTTCATCCTCTCAATTTTGTGAAACTAATTCGAAATTAAAAAAAAAACTCGAGCAAGAAGTTTAGACAGTCAAATTCTGCTTTGTTTGATAGGTATGTAAATCATCTATGTAGCTCAAAAACTGTATGACTAGTAGGGTTTCCCCTGCCACCTTTTTTGATAACTCATTTTTTATGGCAAAAATGAGAAAAAGTACATGAGTTGAAAGATATAGTTTTTTAATTTTACATATGTGTACAAAGTTTCTTCCAAATTTGTCCAATGATGAAAACTTTTTTTGGGCATATAGTCCTCTTAAATTTCAATTTGCCACTTTTGATTAGATTTCTGGCACCAACAGGAAACCAGTTATGCTAATATGCAGTAGATTGCTGAAATTATAATTCTGTGATAGCTCTATAGCTTATAGGGTAGAGGCCTTATAGTTCCCATAAAAATGACGATAACTCTGCATTGTTATATGTTGAAAAAAAGAATGTGAATTGAACTTTCTTTTGAGGGTAAGTACATTGTTCTATGAGTGATGGTTTCTTTGTTATAACGTTTAGACAGGGCTGATTGGACACTTTGGGCGAGCCAGTAACTCACATCAATTTTGACTGCTATTGATTGGTAGAAAGTAAAAATAGAAAACATTGAAATTATTGAACAAAGCTATAGGAGCTGCTAGATAGACTTGTTTTCTAACATCTGAGTGATTTCCATATGGATCTGACTCCAATAAATGCAGTTATGGCTTGTCCCGTAACACAAACGAGACTCAAATGCGTAGTACTAAAGGTCAATTTTACGATTAGCATATTTTTGGTTTGTAAAATGAACTTCTGGGTATTGCACCTTCCTTGGGCAATAAAATAAAAATTATTTGAACATATTTCGAGCTCCATTTTAACTTTGTTTTGGAGATATTAAAAAGACCATTTTTTCTGAACACCTTTTAACTCCGATCACATAAATTTTATGAAAAACATGTTTGAGCAAGAACCATGCACTTAAAAGTGATATTAGTGATTTGTTCATGCATGAAAACCTATTAACATGGTGTAGGATGTTAAATTTATGCCGGCGTTTCATTGTTTGTTAGCCATATAGTGTAACTCAATAAGTTTGGGTAGCACCCCCAATGGGGACGTACGTTTTGCAAGTTTATTTTATGGTGTAACGATTCGTGATACGCACAGACAGCTGGTAGCTTATGCGCCGTGGATACTGACGCAATATACGATACACAAAATGCACAGACAGCTGGTACCTTATGCGCCGTGCATACTGACGCGATAGCTATACGATACACAAAGTGCACAGACAGCTGGTAGCTTATGCGCCGTGGATACTGACGCAATATACGATACACAAAATGCACAGACAGCTGGTACCTTATGCACCGTGCATACTGACGCGATATACGATACACAAAATGCACAGATAGCTGGTACCTTATGCGCCGTGCATACTGACGTGATATACCTACGATGCACAACGTGCACAGGCACTGGTACTTTATGCGCTATGCATACTGATACGATATACAACTTCCACAGGCAGCTGGTACCTTATACGCCGTGCCTATTGGCGCAATATACGATGCACAGACAGCTGATACCTTATGCGCCGTGCATACCAACGCGATATACGATACACAACATGCACAGACAGCTGGTACCTTATGCGCCGTGAATACTGACGGAATTTACGATGAGCAACATGCACAGACGGACCAAATGCTATAGGGTCGTGGTCAAGTGGTGCGCTTTTGTAGGTCAGGGGCGAGTAGAGCACACTAGGCAACCGCAACAACCAATACAGCTGCCACTGCTGTACCGCATGCTCCGGCCACTCAAGGCACCATTTGCTCCCAACCGATTCTGGTTTCGTCTCACCTAACCTTATCCTGTACTTACCCTCTCTTCAACCTCAATTCCTAACCTCTAATTTACTGGCTTTGTGCTACTTCACCTTTGACTCAATAGGTCCTTGCTCACTTCTGTGGCACAGGGAGTTGGCACAGTACACATATTGGACTGGTTTCTGGTAATTTTTTCATAAGTCCTTGAGTCCACTTATGTGAGCGTTGCGTGCAGAAAGTATGCAAGTCGTAAGTCTCCGATCAAAATTCAAAACTTTATTTAGAACCACAATTATCTACAGTTCATTGTAGTTAGTTGGCGCAGCTTTTAGTAGCTACTTGGTTTCCTATCCTAACATTTGTACTTTTCATGCTTCAGGATGGTGTTAGTCTCCGATCACCATAACGGCCACTGTGGTCGAGCAGTCGATAACAGTGGCCGACCATAGAAACCGCAGTGATCTACCGGTCGCACATCACAGTAGGGTAAAACGGGGGGCTTTCGCCGCGGGTGTTTTTTTTTTTCATTATAGAGCCTACATCTCAAAATGAAACTGACATACAGGAAATCTGGAAGTGTCCAGTGGTAGAGGAGTTACTAAGGATCAAATTAGGCTATTTAAGATGCATTCCATTGTTGTAGGGAGGGGAAGGGGCAGGAGCAGTAAAGAATAAGAATGACAATTTTGAATTTTTTATGTGTACCTTCTATTTTAGTTTTAGGTAATGTCTCATTATTCCCACAGATTATTAACTCAAGTACTTTTTTGGTTAAGCTAGAGGTAGTTAACTGCTTCATCTAGATGGGTCAAACTCACCGCTTGGATAAAAAATTTACCCCCCACGCAAACAGTTTGAAGACAATGGCATTTGTCTACAAATTCTGTTAATTAAGGAACAATGCCACGCTTAATTGTTACTTTGCCCTCACACAAACAGTTTAAAGACTATTGACCACATGTAAACTGATTAGTAGTCCAAAGCCACCCCACAAAAAAACAAGTCACAAAAATAATTTTTTTGAGCAAGTACTTTTTTGGTAAGCATGGGTATCAACATATTTTCTTGTTTTTTTTAGCAGTAGGAGTAATTTCTAACCATTATCTTCTCAACAGATGTCATTTTATAGCAAAAAAATGGGGGTGGCGAAAGCACCCCGGTAGCGGGTTGTTTTCGCCGCGTGTACCACTTTTTTTCAAGTCCTTATTACAGGTCAAGAAAAATTTTTTAGAAAAAAATCAATAATGCACACTAATGGCCAAAACCCTGAATGTACATAAACTGCACTAACATTTGCCATTATTGTCACTGTATTTTTGTGACATTAAAAAAAAAACTGCTTTTGCGGCAAAAACACCCCGTTCTACCCTATATTGATCGACCACACTGGTCGACCCGATAACCGCAATGATCGACTGGTCGGACATTGCAGTCCATCGATAGACCACAGTGGTCGACCAGATAACCACAGTGATCGACTGGATGGTGTATAAGGTAGGTATCAGCTGTCTGTGCATATTGTGTATTGTATATCACATCAGTATGCACAGCGCACTTCGTAATCCCTCCCTTAGCCCTAACCTGCTGTAGCAGCGCAACCCCAGAAAGCAACCAGAAGGTAGAGCGGAAACTGGACTCTGTGGGCTTCATAAAAAAGTCAATACCCCTCACAAGGGCACAAGTGCCACTAGTTATTGGGGGAAATCCTTCGCCACGGTGTTTGCCGCCTAATGTTGCTGCGAACAGGTCGGCAATCAACCGGGCTAGGCCACAGAAGTGACCGGGGACCCATCGAGTCAAAGGTGAAGTAGCGCGACGCCGTTATGCTAGAGGTTAAGAGTTGAGGTTGAAGAGAGGGTAAGTACAGGATAAGGTTAGATGAGACCAGAATCAGTTGGGAGCAAATGGTGCCTTGTGGGGCCGGAGCGTTCAGTGTAGCAGTGGCAGCTGTATTGGTTTTTGCGGTTTCATAGTGTGCTCTACCCGCCCCTGACCTCTAAAAGCGCAGCACCTGACTACGACCCCATAGCATTTGGTCTGTCTGTGCCTGTTGTGTATAGTATATTGCGTCAGTATGTGCGGTGCATAAGGTACTACCAGCTGTCTGTGCATTGTATATTGCGTCAGTATGCACGGCGCATAAGGTACCAGCTGTCTGTGCATGTGGGTGCATCGTATATCGCATCAGTAGGCACAGCGCATAAGGTACCAGCTGCCTGTGCATGTTTTGCATCGTATATCACGTCAGTATGCACGGCGCATAAGGTATCAGCTGCCTATACGTATCATGTATAGTATATTGCGTCTATGCACGGCGCATAAAGTACCAGCTGTCGGTGCGTGTCACGTGTAGCTAGCATACATACTGCGTCAGTATGCACGACGCATAAGGTATCAGCTGCCTTTACGTATGACGTTGGCTATATTATATTGCGTCAGTATGCACGGCGCATAAAGTACCAGCTGCCTGTGCGTGTCACATATAGCTAGTAGCTATATTGCGTCAGTACATACGGCGCATAAGGTATCAGCTGCCTGTGCGTGTCACGAATTGTAACAACATTAAAAAAAAACTTGCGAAACGTACGTCCCCTTTAGGGGTGCTACCCTAACTTATGGAGTTCTGTGGCTAACAAACAATCCAACCCCAGCAAAAATATAACATCCTAGGCCATGTTAACAAATTTTCATGCATGAACAAGTCACACGTCACAGATGCTCAAACGTGTTTTTTCATAAAATTTATGTGATCGGAGTTAAAAGGTGATCGGAAAATCGGCCTTGTTAATATCTCAAAAACAAACTTAAACTGGAGCTCAAAACATGTTTCTTAAATTTTTATTTTATTGCCTAAGGAAGGTGCAATATACAGAAGTTTATTTTTCAAACCAAAAGTATGCTATTCAAAAAGTTGACTTTTGTACTATTTTTTGGCGGTCTCGTTTGAGTAATAGGACGAGCCATTACTCCATTTAGTGAAGTTAGATCCCTCTGAAAATCACTCAGATGTTAGAAAATAAGTTTATCTAGCAGCTCCTATCGCTTTGTTTAATAATCTCAACGTTTTCTATTTTTCTTTTTTCCCGATCAATGGCGATCAAAATTGATCGGAGTTACTGGATCCCCCAAAGTGTCCGATCAGCCCACTATAACCGTCATAATAATAAAACTACTGTATTACATTACTTAATAGAATTATGTACTTGCTCTCAAAAGAAAGTTCAATTCGCGTTCTTTCTTTTGATAATATAACAATGCCGAGTTATCATTTTTATGGGAACTATAAGGGGCGGAAATTTTTTTTTTGCAAAATGTGATCAAAAACTAACGCCTCTACCCTAATAATCATGCCTGCAATTCACCACATAGTGCAATCGTTCAACTACATTCTAGATTCTGTACATTTATCAGTGATTGGCAAAAATTTTGTGCTTTAAAACTAAAAACAAAAAAAAAAAAACACTAAGCTTTTGGTACAGTATGTGAGGGTGGGGGGCAAAATACTCAATTTTCTAACGATTATTTGAAATTTGCATCGTGTAGCTATGTATTTACAAAAAAAAGCACATTTTACTCCCACAATTTTTTTTATTGAGGCCTTAGTTTTTGAGATAATGGAAATATATATGAATATATACCCATGCATTTTTCTCTAAATTTCTAAAGGAATAGAACTCAATGTGTTTTCATGCTACAATAAAAACAATGACAGTTTTAGAATCCTTGGAGCATTCCTAAGAAAACTATATATACAGAAGGATTTTTTATTTTAGCCCTTTTTTCCAATGCAGCTTAAAACCGATTTTCCCCCTACATTTTAGTTAGGTAGTGATTGGACAGAATGGAAAATGGAGAGGCCAGCTCAGTAGTTTTGTTAAGAATGTTTCAAGGATTCCAAAACTGTCATTGTTTTTATTGTAGCATGAAAAGTCATTGAGTTCTATTCCTTTGAAATTTACAAAATATGCATAGGTATATAGTGTGCACATGTGCAAAAGCTTAGTGTTTTTTTTGTTTGTTTTTAGTTTTTAAGCACAAAAGTTTTGCTAATCTGTGCTTCATACACCTTCAGCTACAACACTGATGCTTGACTACATTATCACCTACTGATTTTTAAAAATCTTTCTGTTCTATTAACACTTAAACTGCGATTTGCGCCACATGGTACTCGCTCATTAAACGAATGGTAATCATGAGATTATGTTTATTCTGACATTGATAAATATTCTTTGACACACTTGATGAACTACTGAGAAAAGTGATGATAGTGACTTGTTTTAATATCGTTAGCTACCGTAAGATTGGGTGACTTCGGACAAAATGAAGGGTTTTTTCAGTGCCACTTCTTCATTATTTGTGCTGGAGTGAAAGTTAGTAGTTGTATTTGTAGGCCTATGGGGTGCCTATAC